>QZGG01001915.1:0-50143 GCA_006409495.1 Sedum album | reverse complement strand
TACATTACATGCACAACACTTTGGGTGCTTTAATGCACATTATGAAATACAATGTCATCATATTTTGGCGAGAGAAATCTCATGTGTTTGAGGATATTGAGTTTGGGGGAGAGATTTGTTTCACTCTCATCAGGTTATTAAGATTATAATTCATAGTTTCAAACTCAATATTAAGTAACAGATTTGGTGACATTTTTTATGTCAATTGATGGTATTTGAAATGGATGTTGTATTGTCTTCTCATTTGGATTAGAGATGTGTACAACTTTAGTTAACGTGTATCACAAGTTCCATTAAGATAAATCTTTGAACTGTGATATACGTTAACTAAAGTTGTACACATCTCTAATCCAAATGAGAAGACAATACAACATCCATTTCAAATACCATCAATTGACATAAAAAATGTCACCAAATCTGTTACTTAATATTGAGTTTGAAACTATGAATTATAATCTTAATAACCTGATGAGAGTGAAACAAATCTCTCCTCCAAACTCAATATCCTCAAACACATGAGATTTCTCTCGCCAAAATATGATGACATTGTATTTCCGCTGCGCAACTCTGATAATTATGAAATTATATTGAACCATTCGGTTCAGTTCAAATTGAATCGGTTTGGATCGTTTTGGACTGGTTTGGTTCACTCCTTCAATTTGGTTTATTATGGAACCTATTTTGGTTCACTTTTGGTTCAAGATGTGTTGATTTTGATAACTGAATTTTGTCTAATTAAGGATTTATTAGACAAATTTAATTACTTATGGTTCATTCGGTTTGTTCAAATTGACTTCCGTTAATTTATACAATTATAGAATCATAAAATTTGGGAATCAACATTGTTTAAGATTTAATTGTGAGATTTGACATTCAACCTCTAAGCCAACTTTCAGAAAATTTTAATTGAAGCGGAATATATGACCACCAAAGTGGCATATCCGTGGATATTTCTATATTTTGATTGTTTGGAGTACTGTGTAGTTTACATGGATGTTAATTTAGGCCAAAGCACATTAGCATCTAATGTCACTACTAAGTATATGTGGTGGTAAACGTGTGACGATTATTCGGTATAAATGTGAATAGTAAATACATCCAAAGATGGTTTGCTATTTGACATTCCTTATCGTCAATGTTTGATCACTACAACAAGATATCACTTACAGTTAATATCATAGTCCAAAGACGTGCTATTAATGTTGTACCGATATCTTGGAATGTCAGAAATCTTCTTTTAAATGTAATGGTGAGCATAATATTAAGATTATTTTCTATTAAATAACATACATGCACAACACTTTGGGTGCTTTAATGCACATTTATGAAATACAATGTCATCATATTTTGGCGAGAGAAATCTCATGTGTTTGAGGATATTGAGTTTGGGGGAGAGATTTGTTTCACTCTCATCAGGTTATTAAGATTATAATTCATAGTTTCAAACTCAATATTAAGTAACAGATTTGGTGACATTTTTTATGTCAATTGATGGTATTTGAAATGGATATTGTATTGTCTTCTCATTTGGATTAGAGATGTGTACAACTTTAGTTAACGTGTATCACATGTTGTGCAAGTATTTCAGGAATTCAAAATTGAATTTAAAGTAAGAGAATACTAAGGAGATATGCTCACTAACGGATGTCCAGCAAGTCGAGATCGCTTATGATGATGCCCTACATGATTTGTAATAAATCTTAATTTGTCTACGTCAGCACTAGACTAGCAAATTATAAGGCATCGATTTAGGAATATGGTTAAAGGTCACTATCACATTAATACTTCCAATAAGGTTAAAAACTATTTAGTTATTTGGTGATGTTGACTAAATCATGTTCAGTTTACAACTTAGAATAATCAGTGTGAAAGATCATTGAATTCAGATTCTTTTTTGTGAACGTAAAGTACAGAGTGAAAGAATAATGTAGAGCATTGGTGTTAAACTCCACTATGGCGCCTGACGTGCGGTTTTTTTTTCGGGCGAGTATTGTGAATACTTATCCTATCACGCAATGTCAAACAAATTTGTATGTTCCTAGGGTGACCTAGGGTCGAGTCCCAAGAGAAAAGCCTAGATGTTATCTTCTATCTAAATTCACCAATGCAAGTCTACGAGTGAAGGGATTTTTGTGAAAACTAAAATTAAGTTTGTGAAAATCTAATAAACAAAAATGCAGCAAGAATCCTACTTCATTCCTAGGTTACGAGAAATAATGCAATGGAAATAATGCAAGCACATGAAGTTATGAATGATAAGTTCCTTAGGTTATCGTGTTGCGCATTCTAGATTCAACTCTCGCTCCTTCTCTAGAATGGATGCAACACTTAAGTACGATTCTCAAACTCTCGCTCTATTGAATCGTGTTTAGAACTTGAATTCCATAATCTCAACCTCTCGGTCTATTGATCGGTGATTCAAGTCCACAATAATGTTAACCTAAGTAAATATGTGTTTGTCACTCTCGCACACGAAACACTGCCCTAACAATTAATTCTGAATCCTAAACCTCCTAAGTTCAACTCTCGTTCCTTCCTTAGGCATCTAAAATTCAGAACATAAATAAAGGGAAATTATCGAACATATCAAACAATTACTTCATTATGCATGGTAAAAATCAGTTTTGCATTACAATCAAACCTAGGAAATCCGTGAGGATTCCCACTACAATGGAACTACTCACTCATGGTGAGTTTACAACTGATCATGTTTGGTTTTGAAATTGAATGCATAAAACAACAAGTAATGTAAAAGAAAACTAGAACAAAGTAGAGTAGAATGGTGTTGCCGATTTGTGGATGCTTCTTCAAGTTCTTTTGCCGTCAAAAACTCTCCAAAGCTGCTCCAAAATCTCCAGGAAAAGTTTTTTTTTTGAAGGGTTAGGGTTTTGCTTTTATATGGATCCCAAATTGGAAGGTGAAATCTTCATTTTTGGAAATCTGAACAGTCTGCCCGACACACTTTCTTGGTCGGCCGCCTCAGAAACGGGTCGCCCGACTCATTTTCCTCGTTGTGCCTTGGCGTCCATGTGACCGACTCATTTTATGGGTCGGGTACCCTTAAAAATGGGTCGGTCGACCCACTTGTTCCTCAAGTCGTCCGACAAGATTTTAAGTCGCGCGAGAAACGGGTCGGTCGGCCAGCTCCCGACTCACTCTCGGCGTCAAAATGGGTCGGTCGACCCATTTTCCCATATCTCGTCGATCGACCTGTTTTGAGTCGCGCGAGAAACGGGTCGGTCAGATGGTGCCCGACTCATTTCTCGGCCTCAAAATGGGTCGGTCGACCCACACTGCTGCCTTCGTCCATTTTCACTCGTTTTTGCTCCAAATCAACTGGAATTCGTCCGAACTTCTTATATTTCATCCATCATTCATAGATTTACGTTTTTAACCTGAAATGGAACAAGAAGGTATCAAAAGACACGATAAAATATCGAAATAAACAAGAACTTAACGGGAAACATGTACGAATGCATAGTGCATTTGTTCGTGTATCAAAATACCCCACACTTAAGTCTTGTTCGTCCCGAACAAGTAAAACCAGAGATTATGCAGCAAGTAAACAAGCTTTATCATGCAAATAATGACAAACGTGCAGCCCCACATATAAACCTTTCTACTCTATATTGTTACTAGCGAAGTCTATGTAAAACTAAGCTACTCCTAACTCATTTTCGTAGGAATCACGGATGCATTTAGCGTATGCATCAAGCCTTTAAACCTCTAAGCTTCCCTAGAGGACGAGTTATAGTCTCGTGAGAGTTTTCAGAAAAGGAATACTCACAAATCCCAACCGCAATCATCCATAGACCAAAATTCAGAATATGTTCACCAAGTAGTAGTCAATACAACTCATTAAAATATCAGAGTTAATCCTTTTGTTCACCAACGCAAAATTCGGGAATCAATCAACTCAACATGGCAATACACACTCACACATTCAACACCAAAACTAGCATTCATCGGGCTTAATTCAATCTCAATTTCCTGTGCAAGTAATATGAAGATAAACGCAGCTCACGCAAGAACATAAGTCACGCCGTCCACCTATGCTTGCAAGGGCAAGTACATAAGCTTTCGACCACAAACTCATACTCAAGCTTTAGACTACACGTCGTAAACCGTAAGAGAAGAGGAGTTTCGACCATTAAACATTTTCAAAACACACACAAGTCTGGTATCTTAAGTACAAAGTACAAGGGTCATACCATAACCGTCCTGAAAAGCATAATGTAGATGTCCGACTTACACGCATGCGAGATAATTAATGAAAAGGCATAAAGTCAGGGATTAAGTATGCAGGTTGTATACACGTTCTTTTTGTGTTCTACGAATACTTTCGAGGGGGAACTTACCTTCCTAACCCTCGGCATTCGTAAGAACAATTTTTTTTTTTTTTTTTTTTCTGATTTTTTTCTTTTTCAAACAATTTATGCAACCCCACACTTAAAACTTGACAATATGCCTACGTGAAATATAATGCAACATGCAATGCGAGTCGGACAAACACAAGAGCAAAACAGGGGATCATGATCACCTAAAAGCGTACAAGAGCTAGTGTGATGTGCTTCAATCATGGTTACTCATGCGAATGCTGATCTAACTTCACTTTTCATGCATGGAAAGAGTTCAAAAATAGGCCAAACAAAGCTAGTCTAGATGCCAAAACATGTGAATGCAATTGCCACAAAGAATATCAATCATCCCAAAGATACGTTATGTGAAATCGAGGCCTAACTCATGCTGATCAGATTTTAAAATAATACTACTCAATGCTAGGTGAACTTTTTCGACGTGTGATCAACAATATAAGTAGGATGAATGCGGTAAAATCTGCGTCTAACATGTATATGGCATGGAATGCAACGCAACAATTAAGAGATATGAAACCACCCCACACTTAAAAGTTTGCTTAGTCCCTAAGCAAAGAAACAAAGTAAAGTATAAGAGAAAGTTTCAAGGGAACTTCTCTCGTGTGCGGTAGTCCAATAAGCCATAGAATGCTTCCCCCAAAGCAATGATCCAATGGCTTCCGGGCCCTGAAACTCAGTCAATAAAGGTTAGTGCATACCTGATTTCGCAATGATAAAAAGCAAGCTATATAAGATATATCAAATGCACACAATAGCTTTGCGAATAGGAATGAAATCAAGTGCACAATCAATCAGAATACGAGTTTCATTAGATGTCAGCGTGAATAATATGGTATATGACTTGGTCCTAAACATGCTCGAAGATGGCTTAAAGAAACTGATCAAAATTCATCGCAGAAAAACAAAAGCACTGAACTGGCCGACCCAAAATATGGGTCGGGGTGGCCAAAAGTGAGTCGGCCGACTCACTTTCCGAAATTCCCGAAACTGCCTCTGCCCGACTCATAAAGTGGGTCGGTCATCGAGAAAATGAGTCGCCCGACTCACGTTCCCGGTAGACCAGTGTGCCCGACACATAAATGGGTCGGGGTGGATGGAATCAGTCGGCCGACACACTTTTTCTGCAAAGGTACTGCTAAAATGGGTCGGCCGACCCATTTTGAGAGAAATGGGTCGGGCAAGTGTGCAGTTTCGATGTTTGTGTTTTTTTATGCGATTTTTCGTACGAATTAAGATACAATATCAGAAAGCTCATGTCATAAAATGTTTGCGGCTACGCGCACAATAGTACAAAAGACAAGTCAAGCAAAATACGCATCCAAATACATGCAAGTGATAGCAATGAAGTACAATCAAATACAACCAAGTCATAACCAAAACTACAAATCCTCTCGACGCTTCTTCCTCGCCTCATGTGGCTCCCCTGTGCTCGTGCTCGGGTCGTGTCTGAACTTCGTCCTCACCTCACGTCCTGACTCCGGCTCGGTGTCGGTCTCATCCTCACCGGTGATGTCAACGTCCTCATCCTCGACGTGATCATCTCCACCGGTCTCCTCGTCATCTCCTGAGTCGGTGCTCTCCTCGTCCGAGCTACTCTCTGAACCATCCCCGCCCCCAAAAAGTGCAAAAGTGGAGTCGTCCCCCGTAGCTGCTCTAGCGGTGCTCGGTGGAGGGGGAAGGTTCTGGATGTGCAGCTGCGTGGCTATGAGCCTTGTTGCCTCCCCTTGCCACGTGATGAAATCACGCACAAGGGTGGACAACGCGGCGTGTGAGTCAGCAAGCGACTCTAACCTAGCACTGATCATCCTCAACTCGTCTCGTGCCTCAGCCTCTGTAGTGGTGCTAGGTGGAGGGCTGCTGAGGTCGTAGGAGGTGGACAGGTGTAGAGGTCACGGGAGGCGATGGGTCAAGTGGTGTGGCAGGCCTCGGACACTGATGGAGCTGCGGTGTCGGGGCTACAGGTGGTGCTGCGGGAATCCCAGCCCTCAATCTCTGTCTCTCATACGCTCTGCTGCTGCACTGGTACCTCTGTGCGCACTATCCACTCGTGCGTCTTCGGATCCATAATCCGTGCTCTATAAAGCGCCTCAAAATCTAATATCCGCTTCGGGAGAGGCGTCCCGCGTCCAAGGTCAAACCCGAGGTGGATCGCTAGAAGCGTGACGAAGAAGCCACCTCCTAGCGTGTGTCCTCTATAGTGGGCAACTGGTATGACTCAAACTGAATGTCAGCACGTGTACTATATCAACGCCCGTCGATGTCTAATCCCGTACATCAAATCCAAATCAGGCGTGATCACTGCCGTGCACCATCTCTGCGCATGTGGATCGTCAACACGAGGAGACGGTGAATCAACCTCCATAGTGGCTCCCGAATCATCGTGGATGGCTGCTTCGAGACGAAGAAAACATCCTGTCCCGTGATCTCCTTCCAAAACTCGTATCGCTGAGTCTTGGTCACCAGTACTACCTCCCTAACGCTCGGGGCTCCAAACACCCGAGCGACCTCCTCGACGTCCAAATGAAACGCCTCGCCACCAAGGCGGAAATCCCATCCTCGCAACATCCTCATATCTCCATCGTGCGCACCCCATCTCGCCGTGAATGAGGCCATAAACTCCCGCACAAGTCGGGGATATGTACCGGGATCGTCCCTCAATAAATATGAAAATCCGGAATGGGAAAGTAGATCACGTACCTCGTCGAGCAAATGGAGCTCGCTCAACGTATGCAAGTCCGGGAATGTCGGCTCAAGAACCTCATACGGCCTCTGCTTCTCCAAAAGCGCGCGCATCCGCTCATCTCCTACCAGAATGTCCGTTTCGAACGGGAATGCGCGCGATCTCCTCGATGGTGTGGAGCTCGGTACAAGGGCCACAGCGAGCGCGCTCGAAGGACCTCCATCGTCCCTCTGCACGGCAGCAGCTCCTACGCCATCCGACGAAGGCAAGGACGACTCGCTCATCGGAGGACGCGGAGGCGAGCGAATCACGACTCCTTTGCGTGACGCACCTTTCCCTTTGACACCTTCTTCGATTTTTGACTGACGGCCAAGGGTGTACGGGTTCGGGCGGTCTGGGAAGTGCGGGAAGTAACCTGACCAGCTGCTCCGGCCATACGCGGCGGCGCACGGCGGACGGCAGCGGCGGCGGGCGGCGGAGAGGTGGCTAGAGGGTTAATCGGACCAGGTTGTAGAGCAGGAGGAGCCGAGTCCAGCGCCACCGGGCGCTCGTCGATCGAACCACCGGTTGCGGCGGAATCGGCTCCGACAGCTCGCGGTGGGGGGTTGTTGCCGGTGGTGATTTTGGCTGAATTGGAGGTCGACATTGGTATCAAATGAAAGCTTGGGATGAGAGGAGTTGATTGGTGGTTGAATCGGTGGCAAAGGTTGGCTGGAGCGGCCGGAATTTTTGAAAGAAGGTGGAGGAGGCGGCGGCTAGGGTTTTGGATGTGAGGGTTGGTCGCGGCTTTTATACTCCCGACCCAAATATGGGTCGGGCGACACAAAAAAATGAGTCGGGAGGCTTGGAAATGAGTCGGTCGACTCATTCTCTGAGATTGTCGTGACCACCGACTCAGAAATTGTATCGGTCGACTCAAAATGTGGGTCGGGCGAGTTGTTTGCTCAGTGGAGATGGGAAATTTTTAACCCGACCGACTCAAATATGGGTCGAGCGACTCAAATGTGGGTCGGTTGAGTCAAATGATCAGAGAGAAACAAGTTTTCTGCCTTGACCGACTCAAAAGTGTGTCGGCCGACCCATAAATTGGTCGGGCGGGTCAAGTGCTTAGAGAGGGCTGAGATTTTTGACCCGACCGACTCATAATATGGGTCGGTCACGAGAAAAGTGGGTCGGGTTAGGCGTATAAATGGGTCGGGCGAGTCAAACACTCAGAGGCGACCCAAGAAATGTCTCTGCCCGACTCATAAAGTGGGTCGGTCACCCCAAAAAGTGGGTCGGCCGACTCACTTCACCTGGCCAGATTTTTGTCGGTTTTAAATACCGACCTCCTAAACCAACAATTCATATGAAACATGTGCACACATAAATCAAGCATAAAATTATCTAGCACAAGTACCTATGTTCACCAAAACCACCGAATATTCAAAGATTTCACCGAGCACGAAGAGATAGTAACGAATCTAATCTACACTAAGTTAAAAACTACTTAAAACAAAAAAACAAACGTAAGGGAAATACTTACAAGCCTAGTTTAACGTCTTGGCCAAGACGTAGCTGCATCTTCGTATACAAGAAGCACACTTGAAGAGTCCTTTGCGAGGATCCCTCTTCAAGCGGTATATGTTAACTTCGAGGCGATTAGTTGGGATCGTCAAGACTGAAATCCCCGTCCTTCATGTGCTGCTCTGCCCCGTGATACGCCTTGATGCGCTGCCCGTTTACTCTAAACCGTTCCCCTTTGTTTCTCAGCTCAAAGTGCCCGTCTTCGTACATCTTCTCAATAACAAACGGTCCGGACCATCGTGATTTCAACTTCCCTGGGAACAATCTCAACCTCGAGTTAAACAATAGAACTTGTCCCCTACTCTGAAGTCCTTGCGCAGAATCTTCTTGTCGTGCCACTGCTTGGTCCTCTCTTTATAAATGCGAGCATTCTCGTAAGATTCAAGTCTGATTTCGTCGAGCTCGTGAAGTTGCAATAATCTCTTCTCCCCTGCAGTTTTCAGATCAAAGTTCAGCCTCTTAACTGCCCACATAGCTTTGTATTTGAGCTCAATCGGAAGATGGCAGGGTTTTCCATACACAAGTCTATACGGAGACATGCCAATCGGTGTCTTGAACGCTGTTCTGTATGCCCATAAAGCCTCGTCCAATTTCAGCGACCAATCCTTACGTGAAATGCTAACCGTCTTCTCCAAAATGGCCTTGATTTCCCTGTTTGATACCTCAACTTGCCCGCTGGTCTGAGGGTGGTACGGTGTGGCTATCTTGTGAAACACACCGTACTTCCGTAGCATTGTCTCAAACTGTTTTTCTCTGAAGTGTGTTCCGTTGTCGCTGATCACGGTCCGCGGTGCTCCAAACCTCGGGAAAATGACTTCTTAAAGAGTTTCTTAACAACGTTAGCGTCACACGTAGGGGCAGCAATGGCTTCAACCCATTTAGAAACGTAATCCACAGCGACTAGAATGTACTTGTTCCCATTCGAAGAAGGGAACGGTCCCATGAAATCAATACCCCATACATCGAAGATTTCTACCTCAAGGATACCTTTCTGTGGCATTTCATCGCGTCTCGAGATATTCCCTGTCCGTTGGCATGCATCACATCTCTTTACAAACTCATACGCATCCTTGAATAGCGAGGGCCAATAGAAACCGCTCTGAAGCACCCTTGCTGCCGTTTTCGAACTAGAACCGTGTCCGCCATATGGTGAAGAGTGGCAGCCCCTGAGTATTCCGATTTGATCATCCTCCGCAACACAAGAGCGATACAAACCATCAGCGCATAATCTGTACAGATACGGCTCATCCCAATAGTATCGAGTTGCGTCATGAAGGAACTTCTTCCTTTGATTGTAGTCAATTCCCTCGGGCAGAATTCCACACACTAAGTAGTTCACAAAATCTGCGTACCATGGAGTCTGCATCTCTTGAACATTCAGCAAGTACTCACCAATGAAAGAGTCATCGATCGGTCTAACATTAACCTCAGGTTGTTCAAGGCGAGAAAGATGATCAGCCACCACGTTCTCTACTCCTTTCTTATCACGAATCTCAATGTCAAATTCCTGCAGCAGTAAAATCCATCGTATAAGTCTAGGTTTTGCGTCCTTCTTCGCCATTAGATACTTGATCGCAGCGTGGTCAGTGTAGACTATGGTCCTCGAACCGATCAAGTACTGTCTGAATTTCTCGAAGGCGTAGACAATAGCGAGCATTTCTTTCTCAGTGGTCGAGTAGTTCTCTTGCGCTGAATCTAGAGCTTTACTTACGTAGTAAATAACGTGCAGTTTCTTGTCCATACGCTGCCCCAAAACTGCACCCACTGCGCTATCACTAGCATCACACATAAGTTCAAAAGGACATTCCCAGTTTGGTGGCTGAATAATAGGGGCTGAGATCAGGGATTTCTTCAATGAAAGGAAAGCTTCTCGGCAGGAATCATCAAACACAAACTCAGCTTCGTTACACAAGAGGTTTGTCAGGGGCTTTGCTATCTTGAGAAGTCTTTGATGAACCTTCTATAAAAACCAGCGTGTCCAAGAAAACTTCTGATTCCCTTTGCATCTCGCGGAGGAGGCAGTTTTTCGATAACATCGATCTTTGCTTTGTCAACCTCTATTCCCCTCGCTGAAACTAGATGACCAAGAACAATTCCTTCTCGTACCATGAAGTGACATTTCTCCCAATTCAGTACGAGATCCATCTCGATACACCTGGCCAAAACACGAGATAAGTTCGTAAGACAATCATCAAAAGAATAACCGTGCACCGAGAAATCATCCATAAACACTTCCATCGAGTTTTCTAAAAATTCAGCAAATATGGACATCATACAACGTTGGAAAGTTCCTGGTGCATTACAAAGACCAAAGGGCATTCTCCTATATGCAAATGTACCATATGGACAAGTAAATGTAGTCTTTTCTTGATCATCGGGGTGAATAGGAATTTGAAAAAAACCGCTATACCCATCAAGAAAACAGAAATATGCATGACCTGCCAAACGTTCTAACATTTGATCAATGAAAGGTATAGGAAAGTGATCCTTTTTAGTGGCTTTGTTCAGTTTTCTGTAATCTACACACATACGCCAACCGGTAACGGTACGAGTAGGAATTAACTCGTTTTTCTCATTTGCAACAACGGTTAATCCACCCTTCTTAGGAACAACATGTATAGGACTTACCCACTCAGAATCAGGTATGGCATAGATAATTCCAGCATCTCTAAGTTTAGTTACCTCTTTCAAGACTACTTCCCCTAATTTGGGATTCAAACGCCTAAGGAATTCGCGACTAGGTTTTGCATTTTCTTCTAAACGAATCCTATGCATACATACATTCGGGCTGATCCCTTTCAAATCAGATATGGAATGACCAATGGCAGATTTATATTCACGCAAAACATTCAGCAAACGACAAGTTTCATCGGTATTCAAAGAAGCTTCAATAATGACCGGTAACGTATCGTTAGGACCAAGGAATTCATACCTGAGATTCGATGGAAGGGGTTTTAAACCCTCACCGAATTCCTTACCTTTCTCTGCAGCATCTACCTTTGTATGGTTCCTTTTGATTCAGCAACTTCCTCTCCATCAATATCGAGTTCCATCAAAGAAGCGAATGAAAAACTGTTTTCATCTTGAGCAAGAAACTCATTCTCAAATTCTGTTAGCTCATCAAGTGTATCAAAAGTATCATATTCAGCGCATATATCAATCATGTTGCAGCTCATAGAAGTACTAGGAGTTCTAAGCATGCTTTTCAAATTAAATTTGATCTTTTCGCTACCGATATTCAACTCAATAGTACCCTTACCACAATCGATGATAGCCTTTACCGTATTCAGAAATGGACGCCCAAGAATGACAGGGATTTCCTTGTCCTCATCCATGTCAAGCACGTAAAAATCTACAGGAACATAGAACTTACCCACTCGGATTGGAACGTCTTCTAGGATACCTTTCGGTGACCTAGAAGAACGGTCCGCTAATCTCAAACTAACAGTGGTTGGGGTTAGTTCACCCATATCCAGCTTGTTAAACAAGAATAAGGCATCAACGATATGCTTGCACCAAGATCACACAATGCACTAGAAATATTAATTTCACCGATAGAGATGGGAATAGTAAAAGAACCATGATCACTCAGTTTCCTAGGCATAGCATGCTGAATAATGGCACTACAATTAGCATCTAATGCAACATGGTCTAACTCATGCATCTCACGTCTATGTGACATAATATCTTTCAAGAATTTTGCATAAGTAGGCATTTGTGTGATTACCTCGGTAAATGGTAAGGTTACCTGAAGTTTCTGCAACATTTCAGCAAAGCGCTTGTAGTGAGCATCCTCCTTTTCTTTTTAAGACGCTGAGGGAATGGGATTGGAGCATGTAAGGGGCTGGTTCCCCTCGGTTTGGTCTGCTCTTGTTGGCGAATTCTGCCCTTCTTTTGGTGTATTGTTCTCATCTGACTTTCAGCATCTTTGTCCCCTTTAGTCCCCTCTTTCTCTAGGCTTGGCTCCTCTAAACCTTCCCACTCTTCAGCGTGATAGCATTGATGGTCTCGGAAGAGTTCACATTAGGTTGTGCGGGCAGTTTTCCATAGAACTTGGCAGATTGAGCTTGTTGAGCAATCTGCGTTTCCAGCATCTTATTATGAGCTTGCAACTGATCAAAACTTTTGGTGAAGGAGCTGGTTATCTTTCTGAATTTGTTGTGTGAGGATGGACAGCAGAGAATGGTTCCTTGGTGTCGATCTTTCTTTGGTCCTTTGTTGCACACCCTGCCCTTGATTGTACCCTCCGTTTGGTCTTTGATAATTGCTGTTCTGAGGGTTGTTACGCTGCTGATAGTTGCTAGATGATCCTCCGTTAGGTTGGTTACTCGGTGGAAACCCTGGTGGTGTAGGTTTAGGATCAAAATTCTGCAGCGCTTTTCTTGGGAAGTAGGGATCTTCATGGACCCCTCACAACTGGTGGGGGTTTCTAGGCTGAAAGTTGCTGCCTTGTTGTGGTGCGTACTGCGGTGCAAACTGCCTCCCTTGATTCCTCACCAAGTTCACATCCTCATACTCTTCAGATTGCTTTGGACAAGCATCCTCTTCATGTGAAGCACTCAATCAAATACCACAAACTTGCTGATTGTCCTTCTTGTTCAAATTCAGATTACCGATGGATTGAGCTAGGGAGTTGACGGTCTTAGCAAGTGTGTTGAAGTCCTCCTTCGTTACTACCTTTGAAGATCGCTCATTCCCTCTCTTTTTAAGGTGATTCCTATCACCTCCCCACTGATGAGAATTGCGTGTTATTTTATCAATGATCTTAAATCCTTCCGAAGCTTTCAAGTCAATAATTGCACCAAAACTCGCTTGATCCATATGATTTCTTGCATCGTGATCCATACCATCGTAAAAATTCTGCATAAGCTGCCAATTATCGAAGCCGTGGTGGAGGCATTCTCGCTGCAACTCTCTGAAGCGCTCATAAGCTTCGTAGAAACTCTCATCATCATATTGCGTAAACCCGCTGATTTTATCTCGGATCTTTTTGGTTCTCGCAGGTGGGAAGAATTGACATAAGAAGGCATGCACAAGAGCATCCCATGTCCTGAAGGTGTCCGTATCGTGACTCATAAGCCAGTCCTTGGCTTTACCACACAACGAAAAGGGGAACACTTTCATATAGATGACATCGAGATGGACTCCTTGCGTCTTGTACGTCCTGCAAAGCTCGGTGAATTGCGCCAGGTGCGCAGTTGGGTTTCCATACCCGTCAAACTGATTTGCGGTGATCATGTGCAGCAGCCCTGACTTGATCTCGAAGTCCCCTTCATCACCTTCGGGGGGAGGCAGATTGGCGATCCATAATGTCCGATCGTTGGAGCGATGTATTCTCCAACCGGTCTCTCATCGTCCTGCTGCGGCGTGCTGCGTTTCTCGCTGGCCTTTCCATATCAACTTGAGGAGGTTGAGTTGCAAGGTCAACGGGCAGAGAAGTGTCAAGGTCAGGTGGTGAAGTGGAAGGGTGAGGAAGGTGATTCGGTGTTGACTCGGTTGCTGAACTTTGTGCTCTCTTTGCACGAGCTCTAGTTTGCATTCAAGGGCCTATCAACAGTCAAAATGAAAGTTAATAAGCGTGAACTTAAATAAGAATACAAGGATAGCACTCAAGCAAGCAATTGCAGTCAAACAAACAAAAGAAAAGAGAAAGCGAAATAAACAAACAAAAGCGAAACGAAATAGAAAACTAATCTAGAGGCTAATCCCCGGCAACGGCGCCATTTTGACGTGCAGATTTTCAGGGCGAGTATCGTGAAACTTATCCTATCACGCGATGTCAAACAAATTTGTATCTTCCTAGGGTGACCTAGGGTCGAGTCCCAAGAGAAAAGCCTAGATGTTATCTTCTATCTAAATTCACCAATGCAAGTCTACGAGTGAAGGGATTTTTGTGAAAACTAAAATTAAATTTGTGAAAATCTAATAAACAAAAATGCAGCAAGAATCCTACTTCATTCCTAGGTTACGAGATAATAATGCAATGGAAATAATGCAAGCACATGAAGTTATGAATGATAAGTTCCTTAGGTTATCGTGTTGCGCATTCTAGATTCAACTCTCGCTCCTTCTCTAGAATGGATGCAACACTTAAGTACGATTGTCAAACTCTCGCTCTATTGAATCGTGTTTAGAACTTGAATTCCATAATCTCAACCTCTCGGTCTATTGATCGGTGATTCAAGTCCACAATAATGTTAACCTGAGTAAATATGTGTTTGTCACTCTTGCACACGAAACACTGCCCTAAACAATTAATTCTGAATCCTAAACCTCCTAAGTTCAACTCTCCTTCCTTCCTTAGGCATCTAAAATTCAGAACATAAATAAAGGGAAATTATCGAACATATCAAGCAATTACTTCATTATGCATGGTAAAAATCAGTTTTGCATTACAATCAAACCTAGGAAATCCGTGAGGATTCCCACTACAATGGAACTACTCACTCATGGTGAGTTTACAACTGATCATGTTTGGTTTTGAAATTGAATGCATAAAACAACAAGTAATGTAAAAGAAAACTAGAACAAAGTAGAGTAGAATGGTGTTGCCGATTTGTGGATGCTTCTTCAAGTTCCTTTGCCGTCAAAACTCTCTGAAGCCGCTCCAAAATCTCCAGGAAAAGTCATCTGTTGCAGGGTTAGGGTTTGGCTTTTATGTAGATCCCAATTTGGAAGGTGAAATCTTCATTTTTTGGAAATCTGCACAATTTGCCCGACTCATTTTATGGGTTGGTCGCTTTAGAAATGGGTCGCCCGACTCACGTTCTCTGCGCGCTGCACGACACGTCCTCAAGTCGCGCGTAGAATGGGTTGCCCGACTCATTTTTCGCATCATAATGGGTCGGACGACTCATTTTACATTTCTTGTCGCGCAACCAGTTTTGAGACGCGCGAGAAGTGGGTCGCGCAGATGGAGCCCAACTCATTTCTCGGCCTCGAAATAAGTCGGTCGACCCACACTGCTGCCTTCATCCTTTTTCACTCATTTTCGCTCCAAATCAACTGGAATTTGTTCAACTTCTTTTATTCCATCCCTCATTCATAGATTTACGTTTTTAACCTGAAATGGAACAAGAAGGTATCAAAAGACATGATAAAATATCAAAATAAACAAGACCTTAATGGGAAACATGTACGAATGCGTAGTGCATTTGTTCGTGTACCAGCAAACTTGTATCGAACTTTCAAGTGAATGTTTAATCATTGAGTTATGCTATACTACACTATTAGAAGTGATAATGAAGTGATTAATCATAAATCGACTCATTTATCATGTTCGTAAAGCCTCTAAACACGAACTTTAGAGTACACTAGCACTTTGCTTCAAAGTGAAGCAAACTTGTATCGAACTTTCAAGTGAATGTTTAATCGCTATGATATGCTATAATACACTATTATAAGTGATAATGAAGTGATTAGTCATACAATCGACTCATTTATCATGTTCGTAAAGCTCTAAACACGAACTTTAGAGTACACTAGCACTTTGCTTCAAAGTGAAGCAAACTTGATTCGAACTTTCAAGTGAATGTTTAATCATTGATTTATGCTATATTACACTATTAGAAATAATAATGAAGTGATTAGTCATACAATCGACTCATTTATCATGTTCGTAAAGCCTCTAAACACGAACTTTAGAGTACACTAGCACTTTGCTTCAAAGTGAAGCAAACTTGTATCGAACTTTCAAGTGAATGTTTAATCGCTATGCTATGCTATAATATACTATTATAAGTGATAATGAAGTGATTAGTCATACAATCGGCTCATTTATCATGTTCGTAAAAGCTCTAAACACGAACTTTAGAGTACACTAGCACTTTGCTTCAAAGTGAAGCAAACTTGATTCGAACTTTCAAGTGAATGTTTAATCATTGATTTATGCTATATTACACTATTAGAAGTGATAATGAAGTGATTAGTCATACAATCGATTCATTTATCATGTTCGTAAAGCCTCTAAACACGAACTTTAGAGTACACTAGCACTTTGCTTCAAAGTGAAGCAAACTTGTATCGAACTTTCAAGTGAATGTTTAATCGTTGCGTTATGCTATATTACACTATTAGAAGTGATAATAAAGTGTGATAGAGTGCAGTTGTACGCTATTTTATGTCCTTTACACTGCTTTTATTCTAACATATTGAGGTATAAGATTACGCTTTTGGTGTAGTTTTGTATTTCAGGTCTTAAAGAAGAGTTAGAACGAAAACGCAACAAGGAGGCTGAATCTCGAGCAAAAAGATAACAAAGCAACAACAACAGACAAAAGGGCGCTGGCGCGCGAGCAACATGGCGCGCGAGTGAAGAACGCGCAGAAGACAGCAAAACGGTGACGTCAGCAGATAGCGAGATCTTCGGGACGATGACGTCATCACGCGCGAGAATATTTCTAAGTTCAGTTTTTGGAGATTTAATATTTCCTAAGCTGATTTTTAGAGATATAGATGATTTCCTACAGATATCCTTGCCTAAATATTCGTGGAAACCCTAGAAGGCAAGGCTATAAATACAAAGCTTTATGGATCACAAGAGACGAGAGAGAGAGCTGACGGCGCAGAGCAGAATTCCGGCGAAGACGTGCGCGCAACTGTCACGCGAGCCTGACGACGCAGCATCAGATTTGTCTTGTTATTTTAGTTGTCTTATAATTATTCTTGAGATGTATTCGATCAGTATGTCTAGCTAACTTACTGATTTCGGTTTGGATTTGATCTATGAATAATATGTTTTTGAGGTCTTGTTCTTAATTTACATGATTAAGTTTAGTATTATTATTCCGCACTCCATTGCATGATAATTAGGTTAGACAATTAAGCGAAGCCTTGCACCGCAGACTTAGTTGTAGAATCTAGTATCTATAGTTAAACTATCAGAAGTACGTGACTGTGAATGATAGGAGTAACACTAGAATAGGCAGTAACTACCTTGACCGGATTCGTTATTGACTAGACTAGATTGAGTAGTAATATCATACAAACCTTGACCGGAATGTATGTGTAGGTTATTAAGCTGTGACAGGACCTTAATCTACGTGGACAATTATATCATGTGCCTTTAGTGACCAAGGATAAAACATAGAGTTCATAGTGAAGAATCTGAACCGGATTCATCTCTTGCATATTTGTTTGCATCTTTCATACTTGCTGTCTGTGTGTGCGCCAGTTGTACTTGCGCAGCAGTTTTTCTTTCTTTCTTTACTCACGCACAACCCAATCTTAGTTTGTAGTTGAAAAGAGACTTCCACCGTTCCCTGTGGATTCGACCCCAGCTTGCCAATACTATACTAGTAGGAGAGTCGGGACAAATTTGCAGCACTCAACGACGTGCTCGTCAAATTTTGGCGCCGTTGCCGGGGAACGGCTAGAGAAGTTTTCTTTTCTTTTTTTTTCTGTTATTTTCTTTTTTTCTTTTAAATAAAAAATCCAAAAATTAGTTACGTTTAATTTAGCTGTTGTTTTTGTTTTGCATGGAAGATTTTGGTGAGAATAGTGTCATCGGCAGACGAGAGGAACTCCAGACGCACCAGCGCGCAACGCTGAAACATTTTTGCACGCCTGAACCCAGCTGAACTCGAGGCAATCAGAAGAGAAGTACGCAGAGACTTAGAGTTCAGAATGGACGTTGAACTACCCAGAAATGATAATCAGTTGAATGATAACATGGATAGACGCGCGCCACCTCCTGGCGCGCGCGTGCCTGCTCAACCAGTGGCGCGACGCACCATCAAGGAGATGTCTGCTCCTCAAGCTGTGAATCAACCATGGTGCATAGTACTGCCTCCAGATGGACACTTCGAACTGCGGACTCAGCTTGTTCACTACATACCAAAATTCCATGGTATGGCTAGTGAGAATCCAGTAAAACATGTACGAGAGTTCGCAGCCATTTGTGAGAATATGAGGAATGGGAATGAGGACCCAGAATTGTGAAGCTTAGAGCCTTCCCGTTTTCACTATGTGATTCAGCTCGACAATGGTTGATGGGACTAGCGCCGGGTTCAATAAGGACATGGCCCGAGTTACAAGAACGATTTCTAGACAAGTTTTATCCCGCGGCCAAAGTGTCACTGCTGCGTCGAGAGTTGCTGCGCCGAAACAGTTGCATGGGGAATCATTATCAGAGTATTACGAGCGGTTCAGGGAACTTGAAGCGAACTGCTACAATCATGGACTCCCGCAACATGTGTTGATAGAGAACTTCCTCAACGGACTTACTGAGATGGAGCTCAGGTTGTTGAATGCTTGCGCAGGAGGCAACGTGAGGAATATGTACCGGAGGATGTTTGGAAATTAATAGAGGACACGGCTGATCAAGTAGATATCAAGTTCTTTGGAAAACAACCGTACTAGATCTCTGCATCAAGTGGATGACTGGCGAGATCAAGGAATTAAGGATATGATGCAGAAGCTAATGACGAAACAAAGCGTCGAACAAGAGCGTGTGAATTCTGTCACGCCACAGACCATCTGACTGACGCATGCCCCTCCCTATTCGAAGAACACGCAGATGTTAATGCAGTAGGAGGATGGAACAATGGACAAGCTAGGCAAGGACAGCCTAGGTTTGGATTGGCAGAGAATGGGTTTAGTTGGAAGAACGACCAGAATTTTCAGAGGCCGCGCGCTGACTGGCGCGCGCAACCTAATGCTCCCACTGGCGCACGACCTTACGCGCCAGTACCTTCCTACAACCCACCACACGACGCACTGAAGGACAAACGCAGAATGCTCAACCACCAAGAAATCATTAGAAGAAATAGTGGGACAGTTGGCAGAGACAGTAAGCAGAAACCAAGAGCAGAACGAAAAACGTTTTACCTTAATCGGAGTCAGCTGTCACAAATTTCCGAGACCGTAACTGAGATCACAAACCACAGGAAGGCAGCTCAAGCCAGATTGCAGAATGGTGTTAACGCGGTGCTATTAAGGTCAGGGAAGGAAATATCGACTGCGCCAGAGACAACTCGCGCAAAGAAAAGCACACACGCGCAGAATACGGACTCAGCACCCGAGGCAAGCGCACCAGTTGCAGAGACGGATGGTCAGTCTAACAACAAACTACCACTTCCTTTCCCTACTCAGAGAACTAAGCCAAAGAAGACCGAGCTAGATCAGGAACTGTATGATCTGTTCAGCAAAGTAGAAATCAACATCCCGCTTATAGATGCACTGAAACAAATCCCGAGGTATGCAAAGTTTCTAAAAGATCTATGCACCAACAAAAGAAGAAAAGGTGGACAGCAAGAGCAAGTGCAGCTGAACGCAAACGCCTCAGCGATAGTGCAACACAAGGTACCACCTAAATGCAAGGATCCAGGTACGTTCACTATCTCATGTACTATAGGTAACTCTGTAGTGGATAACTGCATGATAGACTTAGGGGCATCTATAAATGTTCTACCTCATTCTTTATACACATCCCTACGCATTGGACCACTTAAGCCTGCAGGGTTGACAATCCAACTAGCGGATAGGTCATGCAAGCAACCAGTAGGCATGGTCGAAGATGTGCTTGTGAGGGTAGGAGAATTGGTGTTTCCAGCAGATTTTTATGTGCTAGAGATGGAAGGAAACGTAGCTGCCGACACTGCTCAAGTATTGCTCGGCCGACCCTTCTTGATGACCGCACGAACAAGAATCGACGTATGGAAAGGAACGCTTTCAATGGAAGTTGATGGAGGTCATACACTTCAATATATTCAAGGGCATGCAGTTTCCATGATGATTCCACGATTAACGCACTGGATATTATCGATGAGGCGGTGGAAGAAGAACAGGCGCGTCAGGTAACTGGCGCACTAGTAGACACGCACGAAGAAGAGAGACACCGAAACTAAGACACGAGGTACCTTATTTCCAGACTGAATTATGTACGGCTAACACGGCTGTCTCTAATAATACAGGAACCTCGAATTGTGCTTAAGCAACTTCCGGAGCACCTGAAGTATGTCTTTCTGGACGATGAGGGACTAAGCCGGCAATCATAAAGAACAGTTGGACCTGCGCAAGAAGCACGCCTAGTAGAAGTCTTGCGCAACAACAGGCGCGCATTAGGATGGACATTGGATGACTTGCGCGGAATCAGCCCGGACGTATGCATGCATCGAATTCTGTTAGACGATGGAGCTAAACCATGCAGAGATGCTCAGCGAAGACTCAACCCATCATGATGGAGGTAGTGCAGAAAGAGATCATCAAATTGCTGACGCTGGAATTATTTACCCCATCTCCGACAGTGAATGGGTGAGCCCATTCATTGGTTCCCAAAGAAAGGAGGGATCACAGTAGAAAAGAACGCAGAAGGTGAACTAGTGCCAAACGAATACAAACTGGATGGCGGATGTGCATAGACTACCGGAAGCTGAATACAGTCACTCGCAAGGACCACTTCCCTCTACCCTTCATAGACCAAATGCTTGACCGATTGGCAGGTAAGCCACATTATTGTTTCTTGGATGGGTTTTCAGGTTATAACCAGATTCCCTATAGCCGCTGAAGACCAAGAAAGACAACGTTCACATGCCCTTTCGGTACGTTTGCCTTCCGGCGCATGTCTTTTGGTTTATGCAACGCGCCAGGTACGTTCCAAAGGTTAGTTATGAGCATATTTTCGGACATGTTAGGTTCTTGCATCGAGGTATTTATGGACGATTTCACTGTGCATGGTGACACGTTTGATACATGTTTGGAAATCTAGATAAAGTGTTGAAACGTTGCATCTAAAAACCTTGTTCTTGAATTATGAAAAGTGTCACTTCATGGTCACACATGGAGTGGTGCTCGGTCACATTGTCTCAAAGGAAGGTTTAAAAGTAGATAAGGCTAAGATTGATCTTATTGCTAGTTTACCATACCCTACGAATGTCAGAGAAATCAAATCTTTTTTAGGGCATGCTGGATTCTACAGACGTTTCATTCAAGATTTTTCTAAAATTTCAACCCATTATCTAACCTCTTGCAAAAGATGTAGTGTTTGACTTCACAGATGCCTGTCGCGCCGTTTGACACACTGAAGCGCGCACTGACTAGCGCGCCAGTACTACAGGCGCCAGATTGGACCCTGCCATTCGAACTGATGTGTGACGCAAGCGATTATGCTGTGGCGCAGTACTGGGCAACGCAAGGATAAGAAACCCACGCCATCTACTATGCCTCGCGCACACTGGACACAGCACAGCGAATTACACCACCACAGAAAAAGAGTTGCTAGCCATTGTGTTTGCCCTGAAAATTTCGTGCTTACATATTGGGGCCAAAGTTATCATATTCACGGATCACGCAGCACTAAGGTATTAATGTCCAAGAAAGAAACTAAGCCGAGGCTATGCGTTGGTTGTTGCTTTACAGGAATTCGATATCATATCAAGAAAAAAGGGTCGATAACACAGTAGCAGATCATCTTAGCGAATAGTCAGGGACGAGGAACAAGGGCAATAACGGAAACTTTCCCCGACGAGCATATAATGACGATACAAGGTAAGGCCCCATGGTACGCTCACATCGTGAATTACCTGGTCACTGGTACGTTTCCCCCTTCTTTCAATAAACCGCAGCAATTACGATTAAAACATGACGCTAGAATGTATTTATGGGATGATCCGTACCTGTTTAGAATAGGCCCGGATCAGATACTTAGACGCTGCGTCCCAGATCATGAAATAGACTCAGTTCTAACCTTTTGTCATGAACACGCTTGTGGAGGCCATTTCGGCCCGAAACGAACAAGTAGAAAAATCCTAGATTCTGGTTTTTATTGGCCACATGTGTTCAGGGACTCTTACGCGCACTGCAAAAGTTGCGATAGATGTCAGCGCGCAGGTAATATATCGGCGCGCAACGAGATGCCACAGACGCCCATCATGGTGGACGAGGTATTTGATCTGTGGGGAATAGATTTCATGGGACCCTTTCCCCCTTCATTTGGATTTGAGTACATTCTAGTAGCAGTGGATTATGTGTCTAAATGGGTTGAAGCTAAAGCTACAAGAAAAGATGATGCTAAAACTGTTACTGATTTTTTGCGCACTAACGTTTTCTGCCGTTATGGTGTACCCAAGGCACTGATCAGTGACCAGGGAACTCATTTTTGTAACAGAATGATGGCACAGGTACTCAAACATTACGGAGTTCAGCATAGGATATCCACGGCCTACCATCCACAGACAAACGGTCAAGCTGAAATCTCAAACAGAGAAATCAAACGAATACTTGAGAAGATGGTTAAACCGACACGCAAGGATTGGAGCCTCAGGCTGGATGATGCGCTATGGGCGTACAGGACGGCTTTCAAAACACCAATTGGCACTTCACCATTCCGGTTGGTTTTCGGGAAAGCTTGTCACCTCCCGGTAGAAGTGGAGCATAAGGCTTACTGGGCATTGCGTGCGTGCAATCTAGACCTGGATAGCGCAGGGCGTGAACGGATGTTGGACTTAAACGAGCTGGATGAGTTGCGTGCAGACGCCTATGACAGCACGCGTGACTACAAGCTGCGCACCAAGATATATCACGATAAGTTTATTCTTCGACGTTCTTTTAATATTGGTGATAAAGTGCTGTTATTCTCATCTAGATTAAAGATCATGCCAGGGAAATTGCGAAGCAGGTGGACTGGACCATTTACAATCACAAAAATCTTTCCACATGGAGCCGTAGAACTCGAGGATGAGAAAGATCATCATCGCTTCAAGGTAAACGGCCAGCGCATTAAGAAGTATCTCTCGGGCCCTGTTCCACCAGTACAGGAATTCGACCTCTTATCACCAGGTGAGTTAGGAGAAGCTGCACCAGACCTAGCAGACGCACGCACCACAAACCACGCGCGCCAGAAGACGCGTACAAGAGGTCGCGCGGACATTGAGAAAATACCACGGCACTGACCAAATCAGGTACTGTCGAGCCAGCGACGTTAAAACCAAGGCACTTCCGGGAGGTAACCCGTGCATTCCTATTGCTTTCTTTACTACTTATGCATAACGTGAGGACACGTTTTTGTTTAAGTGTGGGGGGGCAGTAGTATATCTATCTTAGGAGTAGGAATTTGTTTTTTTTTCAGGATAAATTTTTTTTGTTTAAAACAAACCAAACCGAAAGTTTGATAGAGTGCAGTTGTATGCTATTTTATGTCCTTTACACTGCTTTTATTCTAACATATTATGGTATAAGATTACGCTTTTGGTGTAGTTTTGTATTTCAGGTCTTAAAGAAGAGTTAGAACAAAAACGCAACAAGGAGGGCCTGAATCTCGAGCAAAAAGATAACAAGGCAACGACAACAGACAAGAGGCAACTTGCGCGCGAGCAACATGGCGCGCGAGTGAAGGTCGCGCAGAAGACAGCAAAACGGTGACGTCAGCAGATAGCGAGATATTCGGAACGATGACGTCATCACGCGCGAGAATATTTCTAAGTTCGGTTTTTGGAGATTTAAGGTTTCCTAAGCTGATTTTTAGAGATAGAGATGATTTCCTACAGATATCCTTGCTGCCTAAATATTCGTGGAAACCCTAGAAGGCAAGGACTATAAATACAAAGCCTTATGGAATCTCAGGCATGCACACTTAGAGAGAGAGCTGACGGCGCAGAGCTTAATTTCGGCGAAGAAGTGCGCGCAACCTGTCACGCGAGCCTGACGACGCAGAATTCAGATTTGTCTTGTTATTTTAGTTGTCTTATAATTATTCTTGAGATGTATTCGATCAGTATGTCTAGCTAACTTACTGAATTTCGGTTTGGATTTGAATCTATGAAAATATGTTTTTGAGGTCTTGTTCTTAATTTGCATGATTAAGTTTAGTATTATTATTCCGCGCTCCATTGCATGATAATTAGGTTAGACAATTAAGCGAAGCCTTGCACCGCAGACTTAGTTGTAACAATCTAGTATCTATAGTTAACTATCAGAAGTACGTGACTGTGAATGATAGGAGTAACACTAGAATAGGCAGTAAGCTACCTTGACCGGATTCGTTATTGACTAGACTAGATTGAGTAAAAATAATATCATACAAACCTTGACCGAATGTGTGGTAAGATTATTATAAGCTGTGACAGGACCTTAATCTACGTGGAAATTAAATCATGTGCTTTTTAGTGACCGAGGATAAAACATAGAGTTCATAGTGAAGAATCTGAACCGGATTCATCTCTTGCATATTTATTTGCGTCTATCATACTTGCTGTCTGTGTGTGCGCCAGTTGTACTTGCGCAACAGTTTTTCTTTCTTTTAATTGTTCTCACGCACAACCCCAATTCTTTAGTTTTGTAGTTGAAAAGAGACTTCCACCGTTCCCTGTGGATTCGACCCCAGCTTGCCAATACTATACTAGTAAGGAGAGTCGGGACAAATTTGCAGCACTCAACGACGTGCTCGTCAAAGTTGAACACATCTCAAGAGGTATTTGCGCGCAAGAAACATTGGCGTGCGCGACCTGTGTGCGTACTCGCGCACCTGAGGTAATTTGTGCTTATATGACATATTCTGATTTTTGGTAATTTTTTCGAATTTTGTGTATCTCTTGAGTGGAATAACGAGGGATGTGGAGTTGATAGAAACGTCCTAGAGAAGCAGTCGATCGAATAAAGCTTGAGGATCGGTTGCATGGTTATGAGTATTAGTGGAGGTTGGTACTTCGCGGTCAAAGGAATAAGAGCTAGCTCAGTCACGCAGATGCCGAAGGCAAAACCCTACCAGCGTGACGAGACGGAAAAACAGACCGTCTTCGTGGAAGTCAGTTGCTCAGGAAGGGGCGCGCGGTTGCAAACGCGTGACCTGACTTGCGCGCGACTAATCAGAAGCGAGAGCGGGGCGTGGTTCCATAGCTGTTATCCGAAGGCCGTGATTGGAAGCCGTTCTAGGGAAAAATAAGGATCCGGACCAGAAAGCAGAGTATTCAATTCAAAGTGAAAGCTTACAAGGCCGAAACGATGAAAAGAAGAAATTGTGCAACAGAGATTATCAATATGTCCGAGAAACAAACAGTAAAGCGTCAAAGACGTAGAGCTCAGAAAACCCTAAGACGCGGATCAATCACGTACCAAAGAAAGCGGATACGAATAACCATGCAATCGCGAATCAAGAAGAATTCGGTGACCGGTGCTTAAGCAGGACTATCTCCCAATCATCCAAATTGATTTGCATTCCACAAGAGAGGTAACACAAGGTTAGAATCAGTTACTTTAATCGTTTAGTGTTGTAGAGTCACAATTGCGCAGGTTGTGAGAGTGGCGCACATGTGTGGCGCAGTAAGTCCAACATTCACGCGTGCAGTACACAAGAGGTAAGGAAGCCGACTTGTTCAGGGACGAACAAGAGTAAGTGTGGGGGATTTGATAGAGTGCAGTTGTACGCTATTTTATGTCCTTTACACTGCTTTTATTCTAACATATTATGGTATAAGATTACGCTTTTGGTGTAGTTTTGTATTTCAGGTCTTAAAGAAGAGTTAGAACAAAAACGCAACAAGGAGGCTGAATCTCGAGCAAAAAGATAACAAGGCAACGACAACAGACAAAAGGCCACTGGCGCGCGAGCAACATGGCGCGCGAGTGAAGGTCGCGCAGAAGACAGCAAAACGGTGACGTCAGCAGATAGCGAGATATTCGGACGATGACGTCATCACGCGCGAGAATATTTCTAAGTTCAGTTTTTGGAGATTTAATATTTCCTAAGCTGATTTTTAGAGATATAGATGATTTCCTACAGATATCCTTGCCTAAATATTCGTGGAAACCCTAGAAGGCAAGGACTATAAATACAAAGCTTTATGGAAATCTCAGAGAGCAGCAGAAGAGACCAGACGGCTCAGAGCAGAACTCCGATCGGCGTGCGCGCAAGCTGTCACGCGAGACTGCCGACGCTACCATACAGATTTGTCTTGTTATTTAGTTGTTTTTTTATATTTGAGATGTATTCATCAGTATGAGTAGCTAAACTCACTGATCGGTTTGGATTTGATCTATGAATAATATGTTTTGAGGTTTGTTCTTAATTTACATGATTAAGTTTAGTATTATTATTCCACTCAATTGCATGATAATTAGGTTAGACAATTAAGCGAAGCCTTGCACCGCAGACTTAGTTGTAGAATCTTTATCTATAGTTAAACTATCAGAAGTACGTGACTGTGAATGATAGGAGTAACACTAGAATAGGCATAACTACCTTGACCGGATTCGTTATTGACTAGACTAGATTGAATAATAATATCATACGGACCTTGACCGGAATGTATGTGTAGGTTATTAAGCTGTGACAGGACCTTAACTACGTGAAAGCATGTCATGTATCATTAGTGACCGAGGATAAACATAGAAATTCATAGTGATAAATCTGAACCGAGATCATCTCTTGCATAGTTAATTACATCTTCTTCACTTACTGTCTGTTTGTGCGCCAGTGGTACTTGCGCACCAGTTTCTGTCTTTTCTTCGCACTTTTTACTCACAACCCCAATTCTTAGTTTGTAGACTGAAAAGAGACTTCCACCGTTCCCTGTGGATTCGACCCCAGCTTGCCAATACTATACTAGTAAGGAGAGTCGGGACAAATTTGCAGCACTCAACGACGTGCTCGTCACTCCTCTTTTACTATACGACTCAAGTGGTCTGCTACCGTGTTGTCCGATCCCTTCTTGTCCTTGATTTCGATTGCAAATTCCTGCAAAACTAACAACCAACTCATCAATCTTTGTTTAGTTTCCTTCTTTGACATCAAATACCTCAGCGCCACGTGATCTGTGAAGATAATAACTTTGACTCCTAATATGTATGCACGGAATTTCTCGAGGGCAAAAACAATGGCTAAAAGCTCCTTCTCGGTGGTGGTGTAATTCCGTTGTGCTGGGTCTAATGTGCGCGATGTATAATAGATCGTGTGTGGCTCCTTGTCTTTACGCTGACCAAGTATTGCGCCAACAGCGTAGTCGCTCGCGTCGCACATCAGTTCGAATGGCAGGTTCTAGTCTGGCACCTGCATTACTGGCGCGCTAGTTAATGCACGTTTCAGCGCGTCAAACGCTGCGCGACAAGCATCTTTGAAATCAAAAACCACATCTTTCTGCAGGAGGTTAGACAAAGGCGTCGATATTTTAGAAAAGTCCTTAATGAAACGTCTATAAAATCCAGCGTGCCCTAAAAAGGATTTAATCTCTCTAACATTAGTAGGGTGCGACAAGCT
Organism: Sedum album; assembly: GCA_006409495.1. Taxonomy (NCBI): domain Eukaryota; kingdom Viridiplantae; phylum Streptophyta; class Magnoliopsida; order Saxifragales; family Crassulaceae; genus Sedum; species Sedum album. The sequence continues at coordinate 22,335 of QZGG01001915.1, read as the reverse complement.
AGCAATAAGGTCAATCTTTGCTTTGTCTACCTTTAGACCTTCCCTTGAGACAATATGGCCGAGTACCACTCCATGTGTCACCATGAAGTGACACTTCTCATAATTGAGCACTAGGTTTTTAGACATGCAGCGTTCCAAAACTTTATCTAAATTATCTAAACATGCATCAAACGTATCGCCATGTACCGTAAAATCATCCATAAACACTTCAATGCACGATCCCAACATGTCCAAAAATATACTCATTACAAACCTTTGGAATGTACCTGGCGCGTTACACAACCCAAACGACATGTGCCGAAAAGCGAACGTACCGAAAGGGCATGTGAACGTCGTTTTTTCTTGGTCCTCTGCTGCTAAGGGAATCTGATTGTACCCTGAAAATCCATCCAAGAAACAGTAGTGGGGTTTACCTGCTAATTGGTCAAGCATCTGATCGATTAAAGGCAGGGGGAAGTGGTCCTTGCGCATCACTGCATTCAGCTTCCGATAGTCTATGCACATGCGCCAACCAGTTTGAATTCATTTCGGGACCAACTCTCCTGCTGCATTTTCTTCCACAGTAATTCCACCCTTCTTTGGAACAACATGTATCGGGCTTGCCCACTTGCTATCCGAGATGGGAGAGATGATTCCGGCGTCAAGCAGCTTGATGATTTCTTTTTGTACCACTTCCATCATGATAGGGTTAAGTCGGCGCTGGGCATCTCTGCATGGTTTTGCTCTATCTTCTAACAAAATTCGATGCATGCACACGTCCGGACTGATTCCGCGCAAGTCATTCAGTGTCCTTCCGATCGCGCGCCTGTTCTTGCGCAAGAATTCCACCAGGCGCGCTTCTTGTGCAGGTTCCAGCTAATTCTTAATAATTAGCTAGACATACTGACGCGGGACAGAAAGCAGTTATAAAGATGTTTAACAGAAACAGAGATGAGCTCGGTTCATATTCATCACTATGAACTCTATGTTTATCATTGGTCACTAAAGATATATGATATAACGTCCACGTAAGTTAAGGTCCGGTCAAAGCTTAATAACCTAAACATACATTCCGGTCGAAGTCTGTATGATATTATGACCCGTTCTAGTCTAATTAACCACGAATCCGGTCAAAGTACATAGTGATTAACTATTCTAGCGTTACTCCTATCATTCACAGTCACGTACCTCTGATAGTTTAACTATAGATAATAGATTCTATAACTAAGTCTGCGGCGCAAGGCTTCGCTTAATTATCTAACCTAATTATAATGCAATTGAGCTTGGAGTAATAATACTAAACTTATCGTGCAATTAAATACAAAATCTCAAAACATATTATTCATAGATCAGAATCCAAACCGAATTCAGTAAGTTAGCTAGACATACTGCTCGCATCGGAAGCTTGCGGCGTACAGCTCTCTCTTTTCCCGCTTGTTTTGATTTCCTTCAAGCTTTGTATTTATAGCCTTGCCTTTTAGGGTTTCCACGAGAAAGTAGGCAAGAAAATATATTGGAAATCATCTTTATCTCTAATAATCAGTCTTAGAAATATATTTATCTCCAAAATCCAGACTTAGAAATATTCTTTGTACGTGATGACGTCATCGCTCCGGATTCGTCGCTGGTTGCTGACGTTATCGTTTCCTCTGCTCTGCGCGACTCACTCCTCGCGCGCTACACTTCTCGCGCGGTCCTTGGTTTTCCAGTCTTGTTATTTTGTTGATCTTTTCTCCGAGATTCAGCCTTCTTGTTGCACTTTTGTTCTAACTCTTCTGATAAACCTGAGATATAAAAATACACCAAAAGCGTAATCTTATACTAAATATGTTAGAAATCTAAGTAGTGTAAAGGACTTAAAACAGCATACAAAGTGCCTTATCACACTAACAACAGCTCCTATTTTGGCCCTTCCTTCTGGCACAGGTGGATTCTCGGTGTACTGCGACGCCTCAGGAGTCGGATTGGGGTGTGTGCTTATGCAGCATGGTAAGGTTATTGCTTATGCTTCTCGTCAGTTGAAGAAGCGTGAGCATAACTATCCTACGCATGACTTGGAATTGTGGAGGCATTATTTGTATGGAGAAACTTTTGAGATTTTTACTGATCATAAGAGTCTCAAATACATCTTCACTCAGAAGGAATCTTTGACAACGTAGGTGGTTCGAGCTATTGAAGGACTATGATTGCACTATTTTCTGTCATCCGGGCAAAGCTAATGTGGTTGCAGACGCTCTAAGTAGGAAGTCTATGGATAGCTTAGCACATCTACCTGAGAGTAAGAGAGGTTTGGTAAAGGATTTATCTGGATTGCAGAGCATTGGTGTATCTTTTGGAGTCGGGGGAAATGGAGGGCTTCTTGCACACTTTAGAGCGGTACCCACACTTATCACTCGGATAAAGGAGTGCCAGAAGAGCGATCCTGAGATGGCTAAGTTGGCTGCCCAGGTCCACGAACTGTGATGATCGTATCGGATAAATGAATAGACGAATAGGATGAGATAGAAGAAGAACTTGAGATAAGGAAATGACGAAGATGGGATTAGGGTTTAGAGATGAAGATTTAGGGTTTACAGGGAAGGAGGAGGAGAGGAAGATAAGAAAATGGATAATTCATTGCTTATTTTCCAAATGATGTCAATCACAATACATATACTGCAATGTAATACATTTCTCTAATTATAATTCAATCCCTAATATTTGTTATGTAACATTCCTCCCTGCTTCGAAACAACATTGTCCTCAAGGTTGGCTATCTTCTATGATCTTTGCAGCTAGCAGTATCCTGTTAATTGTCAGATCGTCCCTTCCAACACTTTTGAGTTGTTCCAACTTCCAGTATGGATTGTAGAACTTTGATAATCATATCAGTAAACGGTTGTATTCCACTATTTTCAATCCATATGCAGAACCCTTCACACTCAGTCAGTTATAGTCGTAGCCAAAATAACATGATCATCAAGAATATGAGGAGACAAGGCCTCCTTTCGCGTCGTACCTCTGTTTTAAAGTACCATGCCCCATGATTGAATCCCTTAAACATAAAAAATTTGAAGCTCCTGATGTGTGATACAGCATACGCACCAATTCACACGATAACTGGGTGACTGAGTGGATTAACCTTTATCCGAGGTGTATGGATGTTCAGTATCGAACAAATAACACATTCACAAGCTACCGAAATTCCAGGATCGAACACCTCTAAGCAATGTGCCAACTGCCTCCACTGGATGTCTGGATCCATTCCCGCTTTGAACTTGCTTCCAGCCACAATAATATCACTCCCATCCTTATCTAGATTCTCTAACAGCCTCCTAATCTTTGACAAGGCCAACAACTGGCCAAAGCTTTGTTTCTTCCAATGATGAGTATATGAATCAACACACTTTCACCAGGGCATGGAATGCGGTCATGAGGCATGAGAGGGGGCTCTCTTAAAAACACAAGAATACTCCAATCACACCAGATAAGATGAGGCATAAAATAATTGCATAGTGGAATAGGTGCAAGAAAACTCTTATGCACTATTTGGCCAGCACATGGTTTGCACAAACTTGAAGCCATATTCTGAAGACACACTGAATTATCAAACAGTAATTTCACCTCTTTAACCTCAACTTCATTCCTATCCAATGCTACTATTAAAGAAGGTTGATTTGATGTCACCTCAGTACGCAAAACCAACTGAGAGAGTGATGCGCTGGTCACATTCTTATCATGAATTTTAGTCACCCTCAAAATAACTCTCCAAAATTTAAATTTGAAGCATAAAGATAATCTCACCTCATACGAGTGCAGAAAAGTTGCTCCAACATTTTCATCCTTAAAGAAATCCATACCAAAATTGGTATAAATAGCAAACTCATGAGTGCAACGTTCTTCATCGGAATTAAGTTCTGACCATTTCGGAGATGATCTTGCAAAAGTTGAATCCCTTTTGACTTCACAAACTAATGAGCAATAGAATGTAACCGAGTGAGTATACCCGTGTATAGGACATGATGAAATCTTGGGCTCCATTATAACTGCCGGAATGTTCAAAATGCCATCCCGAGGATTGATATAATCGGAACTTGTTTCTCTTCCAAAATCAACTATACATACTAACTTCAAAAGAAAAATACTCCGAGTGCAAAATTGGAACGTTCACAAGGTAGAATAACATCATCCCCAATCGTTTCAACTTTATAATTCCTTTCTTGATGAGCTATCATGGTGGCATGGTGTCATACTCGTTTACTCTAAGTAAACCAATAAATTCAATATCATTTCCAATAAGCTCATCAACATCAAGATATTTGACATTACCTCTATCCCAGCCTAGCAATGAATATGTAGAATACGTGGCTGTTTCCATTCTGAGTTGCATATTTGTCCCTTTTGCCACTGATAAGTGATCATCTATAATTATATTTACCCAAACCTCAAGGTGTATTTTGGCCCATGCTGGGAAGCATGGGTGCGGGTGCGGGTGCGGGTGCGGGGATGCGTGGTGCGGGGATTAGTGGATTCGGCAAATTTCCAAAAATAGGGATACGGGTGCGGCGGAATTCGGCAAACAATTAAATATTTAAAATATATATTTTACATAAATTTTGCAAAAAGAAGTTTACATTTTACTTATACAAAAAAATACATCAAATAATGGTTGCACAAGTTCTTTTCACTTGTATCTCAACAAAAAGTAGTAGTCATAAGTTATGCTTGTAGAATATTATAATATAGTTATTAAATCATTTTAAAAGTAAAATATCAAACTTCTTTTCAAAAAGTAATTTATAAAAATAAAGAAAAATAATATTGGGCCGGTTAAAGTGGATTTAGTTTATGTACTTTCACAGTCAAAATAAACCCAAAATTTGAAGCCCACGAAATAGTCGGGCCGCTTATCCAGCAAAGACAGCCCATCTTTGGAAACAACGAGGAACAAAACCCTAACTCAGCTCTTCACATCACGCTTCGTTTCAGTCTTCAGCGAGCGCCGACGCATCTCCGATTTTCATCCGGTTAGCAAATTTGTTGTTCACAACAACGACCCGGACGAGATAGACTTGGCGACTGACGGCAGCACTCGGCGGTGGTGGCGCACTCCCGTGCACTGCCGCACCACCGCAAACTGCGGACTCGCGGAGCTACTGACGAATCCCTGCTTCCCAGGGCCCATCTAATATCACTGTTATCATGCCTAATAGAATCAATGACCCAGTGCCATATATGTCAATAAGAAATGTCTCCTTTAAAATACTCCGGTTAGAATCCTCAGCAGACAAAGACAATGGAAGCTTTTCCCGATCACTTATCCTATCATTTCGAACTTCATCAGGAGGTTTCGCTGGCGGTAAGGGCATCCGCACCCGTTGAGGAATTTCTATCTCGTTGAGGAATTTCTCGAGAAGCAATTCCTATTACTATTCATCAATAAGTAATAACAATTTACATAGTTTATGCACCCATCAACATCTCAATGAGATATTTCTTTTACTATTCACAATATTATAAAAAATTATATTTTTATACATTATTTTTTAGTATTTATTTATTTATTTATAAAGGTTCAATTTTGAATCTGAATTTTGAATTTTCATTTTTTAATTTTAATTTTAATCAAGTATAACGATTAATTAAGCAATTAATGTTATTAACAAATGAAGTTTAACGCGACCAACCCTGAATACCAAAAGGACGCCGAAGATTGAAGCGAGGATGAAGCAAGGCGCCGTCTAACTTCCGATTCGAGTATGACTGAAAGTTTGAGGACGTTCTCTAAGACGATCCAGACGAGATCGGCTTCGAGAACGTTCTACCTCCTTCGGATATTCCTCTCAACCGGTGCATTTGAAACTGATGAGAACGATCTCAAATTGAGATATTCGTTCTCAAATTGAGGAATTCCTTCAACCGGTGCAGATGCCCTAAGAATGGACACAATACTTTTTATGCATTTTGTTCGATACCCACAGTGCCGATATCATCATAACTACTCAAGGTTTGAAATATCGACTCGAAAACTAATTTCTCATGTGCATTACGTCGAACACCTTGGATGCATAACTTTTCATTAATACTGAAATTCAGAAAAGCTAGTTTGAAGCTCATTTCCTCATTCTTTTCTAGACTATCCTTGCAAGACAAAAGACGTGTTGAAAACTCAAATGGAACTATTTCACAAGTCACCTCAAATTGAGACTCTTTGATGGCATCTTCCAACGAACCATCATATGCAGAACCATTCTCCGATACAAAACTTCCTAATGTGACTTCCGTTATCATGTTTGATTCTTCCACTGTGTCCATCACAAGTATTGTGTTTTTCGCAACAATTTGAACATCATCAACAACACTCAGATGAGGTTCCACTTCAACATTAAAGTCAGGCTGAACCGGGTTGCTCATATCAATTTTTAACTGCGAAATTGAATCAGTCATAGTAACAGAGTGAGAATTGGTTGAGAGGGATGAGACCTTAGATGCGATTGCTGCGTTTTGCATCATCATTTTTGTAATGATTTGCTCCATTTCTTCTAACTTTTCAGATATTGAACAAAGTATTTCTGATCGTGATTTCTGAATTTCTAGTGATGAAAAATGTTTCTTCAGATCCGTAGTAAATTCTTCCCAAGCAACTCTTCGCCAACTCTGCCTTGTTTCAAAATCCCAATTTTGATACCACTGCAGCGCTTCCCCTATCATATAGATCTGAGCTGTTCTTATCTTCATTTCCGGTATTGTCGTATGTCGGTAGAAAAAACATTCAATGTGATATATCCACCATTCCACATACTCACCGCTGAAAAACGAAATCTCAGATCGTAAATGGAAGTCTCCGAACGGGCTGCTAGGGTTTGACATAGTTGTTCAAGTCTCTCGATGAAGAAGCACCAACTGATACGAACTGTGATGATCGTATCGGATAAATGAATAGACGAAGAGGATGAGATAGAAGAAGAACTTGAGATGATGAAATGACGAAGATGGGATTAGGGTTTAGAGATGAAGATTTAGGGTTTACAGGGAAGGAGGAGGAGAGGAAGATAAGAAAATGGATAATTCATTGCTTATTTTCCAAATGATGTCAATCACAATACATATACTGCAATGTAATACATTTCTCTAATTATAATTCAATCCCTAATATTTGTTATGTAACAGAATGTAAGAACACCCAGTTTGTAATCGGCGATGACGGTGTACTTTGATTTCAGAATCGCTTGTGTGTTCTTGCTAGTGGTGGATTACGTCGGGAAATTATGCCAGAGGCTCATTATACGCCTTATGTAATGCATCCCGGCTCTAGTAAGATGTATCACGATCTCCGAGATACTTATTGGTGGAATGTTATGAAACATGATGTGACAGACTTTGTGTCGAGGTGCCTTAAATGTCAGCAGGTGAAGGCCGAACATCACAAACCTACAGGCCTACTTCAAAATATTGAGATTCCAGAGTGGAAATTGAAGCGAATTACTATGGACTTTGTTACTGGACTCCCCCGCACCAGTAAGGTTCATGATTCTATATGGGCGATTGTCGATAGGTTCATAAAAGTTGCTCACTTCATTCCGATAAAGACTACTTATTCCGCCGAGCAGTATGCCCGTGTGTACATTGATGAGATTGTCCGCCTACATGGTGTACCCATCTTGATTATTTCAGATCGCGGCCCTCAATTTACTTCGAGGTTCTGGAGAGCACTACATGAGGCACTAGGGACAAAGCTACACTTGAGCACTGCATTCCATCCTCAGACGGACGGCCAATCAGAGAGGACTACTCAAACATTGGAGGATATGCTCCGATCTTGCATCCTTGATTTTAAGGGAACTTGGGATCATCATACTCCCTTGATAGAGTTTGCCTATAATAACAGCTATCACTCCAGCATTATGATGGCTCCTTTTGAGGCACTATATGGTAGACGTTGCAGATCACCCATTGGATGGTTTGAGCTTGGTGAGACTAAGTTGATAGGACCGAAGTTGGTTTAAGATGCTACTGAGAAAGTTTGTCAAATTAGGGAAAGACTGCTTGCCGCTAAGAGTAGGCAAAAGGCATATGCAGACCCTAAGCGGAGGGAACTTGGGTTTCAAATGGGTGAACATTCTTCTTAAGAGTGTCTCTGATGAAGGGTGTCTTGAGATTTGGGAAGAAGGGTAAGCTAAGTCCTCGATTCATCGGTCCTTTTGAGATTTTAGAGCGGATTGGTAATGTTGCTAACAAGTTGGCCTTACTTCCGACATTATCGAGCGTACACCCAGTCTTTCACGTTTCGATGCTTCGGAGATATGTTTCTGATCCTAGTCACGTGTTAGAACATGAGACTTCAAATTGACGACGCAATGTCCTATGAAGAGCAACCAATTGCTATCCTAGATAGGAGCATGAGGAGACTCCGTAATAAGGACATAGCTTCGGTCAAAATTATTTGGAGAAACCATTCAAAAAGTGAAGCTACATGGGAACTTGAAATGGACATGAAGCTGAAATACATTCACTTGTCACGTGTTAGAAAATGAGCAACTTCAAATTGACGACGCAATGTCCTATGAAGAGCAACCAATTTCTATCCTAGATAGGAGCACGAGGAGACTCCGTAATAAGGACATAGCTTCGGTCAAAATTATTTGGAGAAACCATTCAAAAAGTGAAGCTACATGGGAACCTGAAAAGGACATGAAGCTGAAATACCTTCACTTGTCACGTGTTAGAACATGAGCAACTTCAAATTGACGACGCAATGTCCTATGAAGAGCAACCAATTGCTATCCTAGATAGGAGCGCGAGGAGACTCCGTAATAAGGACATAGCTTCGGTCAAAATTATTTGGAGAAACCATTCAAAAAGTAAAGCTACATGGGAACCTGAAAAGGACATGAAGTTGAAATACCTTCACTTGTTTGACTCTCAAGGTATGACCATTTAAATTCGAGGACGAATTTCTTTTTGGAGGGTAGATTGTGATAACACACGTAATTGGCTTAATTAAATTATAAAGTGAGCATGTCAGTCCAAATTAAAATATAAATCATGAATATTTGGCAGTTAATGAGGGAGAGGCGGTTGTCACTCCCACTTAATTAGCCAATTGCATGTGTGTACATGTATTAGGCACATGTATGTACTTGTGTGATGTGACGGGTGCATATGGATCATGCATGTTTCAGTGGAATGTAGACATGCAGTGGGAGCTAGGGATGCAAACGAGCCGAGCGTTCGTGAGCTACTCGCGAGCCGGCTCGGTCAAAGCTCGGTCAAAGCTCGTTCATTTATAAACGAGTCAAGCTTGAACAAAATTTGATACTCGTTTATTAAACGAGCCGAACATGAACACATTGGTGCTCGGCTCGAATCGGCTCGTGAACAACTCGATTGAAGCTCGATTAATACTCGATTAATACTCGATTAAAAGTTTGATTTATACTATCAAAATTAATTCCGCGGACCCTTAAGGATTTCTTTCCGCGGACCCTTAATAATTAATTAGGGTCCGCGGAAAGAAATCCTTAAGGGTCCGCGGAATTAATTTTGATAGTATAAATCAAACTTTTAATCGAGTATTAATCGAGTATTAATCGAGCTTCAATCGAGTTGTTCACGAGCCGATTCGAGCCGAGCACCAATGTGTTCATGTTCGGCTCGTTTAATAAACGAGTATCAAATTTTGTTCAAGCTTGACTCGTTTATAAATGAACGAGCTTTGACCGAGCTTTGACCGAGCCGGCTCGCGAGTAGCTCACGAACGCTCGGCTCGTTTGCATCCCTAGCTGGGAGCGATTGGAGTCACGAGATGATTAACTTGATGAAATAATTAAAATAAATTAATAAATAGATGATAGCAAACAATGCAATTAGATATCTCTTTGAGTATTATAGTGGTTGGCTCAGTTATGAGACTTTCTGTATCATAGGTTCTGGCGAAGGACAAGCACGTTGACAAAGCCGACTATCGATAAGAAGCTGCATTAGTTCATTGATGAGTAAATAATATACTTTAACTCATCTTAATTACGTATTCATACATAGTAAGTGAGTTAATATAAATCAACGTTCGTTATTTGGATGGTATTGAGAACGTCCCCCTTTAATCTTCAATTTATGAAGATTATTAGGGGTATTTACTGGAAATCATCCATAAGTTAAGAGTTTTTCTAGGAACCACCCATATATTTGAATCTTATAAAAACACACCTTTAAATTTCCAAAAATCGTCAGAAACCACCCGTAGCTACAAATTTAACAGAAGCCACCTATAATTTTATCAAAATTGTCAGATCCACCCATATATTAGAAAACAAACTAAAATATATATAAATCTATACAAAAAATTAGGAAATATAAGATTAAAAAATAAAAAAATCAGGATATTTAAATAAAACGAAAATAAATCGAGCCTCAATCAGATCGAGGGCACGGGGCGAGCGGTGGTAATCGACAACGGCGCCGCCAACATCAAAGGCGGCTTGGCCGGCGACAGAGACCCATAAATCCTCTTACCCAGTTGCCTCCTCCGCCCGCCCACTCTCCTCTAAAAAATTGATCTTTCCCGACCCCTCAATTAATCTCACCTCGATTGTAGACAGCTCATCAACGTCGACCTTCAGCGCGAAATTTGGTCACATGTTATCCCCTGCCCTCCGTAACGTCACTCCCCCACCCCAACCTTCACATTGCTACTGCGAATGCTAAATGCCAAAGTCGCCGGAACAGCCGGACGAATCGCCAGAAAACGCTAGATTGATCGGAGATGAAATTTGGGTGAAAGGTTATGTTTTATTGATTGGAGGGAAATCTGCTTAAATACAGATTCCCTCAAGAAGTACAAATTACAGATTAGTCCCTTATGTACACAAATAGACAATACAACCCAAAACATATTACAATATTTACAACAAAGAAAAAACCCTAATTCAAAAGCTAATCTACTTCTGGCTCTGTCGACCGTCTACGACCTTCGTCATCTTCAATTTCTTCCGATGACTTCAGAGTACTGCTAACACCCCCCCTCAAGCTCAGCGTGTGTAACAGATTCGACACGTTGAGCTTGCAACAAAGAAAAGATAAGGCTTCAACTGACAATGCCTTCGTAAACAAATCCGCTGCTTGAGCCGAGCTGGGAACAAAAGAAGGCCGAATAAACCCAGATGTGACATGTTGCCGAACGACATGACAATCAATTTCCACATGTTTTGTTCGCTCATGGAAACTGGGTTTTGAGATATATGCAGAGCAGCTTTGTTGTCGCAAAACAAATCTATCGGAAGGGGAACTATAACCTGCAAGTCTTCCAAAATCCTGGTAAGCCAGACTAATTCACAACAAATTTGAGCCATGGATCTGTATTCTGCTTCTGCTGAAGAACACGAAATAACAGTTTGTTTCTTCGTTTTCCAGGAAATGAGAGCTTGGCCAAGTAACACAGCATAACCAGTAATCGAACGCCTTGTGATGGGACAAGAACCCCAATCAGCGTCGCAGAATGCAGTAAGTGCAAGAGTGGCTCGAGCTGGATAAAAAAGACCTTGCGCTGGTGCCCCTTTCAGGTACCTTAAAATTCTGTGTGCGGCTTGTAAATGCTCTTCCCTAGGAGTAGCCATAAACTGTGATAATATGTGAACTGAATAAGCAAGGTCGGGTTGAGTCACTGTTAGATAAATGAGTTGACCAACCAGGCGCCGATACGGAGTAGGATCAGTTAATACTGCAGTGTCTGAGAGAGCTAATTTATGTCTGATATCCATAGGGGTAACACTAGGTTTGCAACCAGTAAGACCTGCTTCCTGAATCAGATCAAGAGCATATTTGCGTTGATTAATAAACAAACCATTAGATGATCTAGCCACCTCTATTCCCAGAAAGAAATGCAAAGGACCTAAGTCCTTGATTTTGAACTGGGAATGTATAAAAGCCTTGACTCTGTCAATAAGTGCATTCGATGTCCCAGTGATGACTACATCATCAACATACACTAGGAGAGCAATAAAATCCTGTGATGTAGTATAGGTGAATAATGAGTAGTCATTCATGCTTGCTTTGAAGCCAAATTGAACTAGGGCATCGCTGAATTTACTGAACCACTGCCCGGAGGCTTGCTTAAGGCCATAAATGCTTTTCAGGAGCTTAAACACCTTACCCTTCCCTTTATCTTTAGTGTAAAACCCCTGAGGTATAGACATGTAGACTTCTTCGTCTAGAGTTCCGTGAAGAAATGCATTATTAACATCAAGCTGAAATAGAGGCCATCCCTTTGAGGTTGCAACAGCTAATAATGTGCGCACTGTATTCATTTTCACCACAGGCGCAAAAGTTTCATGATAATCAATCCTTCTAGCTGTGTAATCCTTTGGCAACTAACCGAGCCTTGTATCGTTCTATTGAGCCATCTGACTTCCTTTTTATCTTATACACCCACTTACATCCCACAGTATTTTTATCTTTAGGAAGTGTAGTGATTTCTCAAGTCTGATTTTCTTCAAGTGCCTGAAGTTCATTCTTCATGGCTTCAACCCATAGTGGATCTTTGCTAGCTTGTGCATAGCTTTTTGGTTCAGTAGGTGAGACAATACTCATAGCAAACTTCTGAAAATTGCTTGAGCAACCTGAATAATCAGCATAAGCTGAAATAGGATATCTGCTTGATGTTGTTGTTGAGCAAAAATAATCCTGCAATTTTGCAGGTTTTCTGGTATGTCGATTTGATCTTCTAGGCAAATTCTCACAAGTAGGAATATCAGCTGAACTCTGTGCTTCTCTGTTTGTATCTTCTTCAATAGAGTTAGGTTCAGAAATGATATCAGGTGTGTGAATAATATCAACAGGGGCTGGTAGTGGTAAATCAGAGTTTTTAGAAACTGTCAATTCTGAAAACGGAAATACATCCTCATGAAAAACCACATCCCTGCTGACAATGATTGCGTGCTTCGTTAGATCAAATAATTTGTATCCTTTCTGACCAAATGGGTACCCAATGAAAACACATGGGTATGCTCGTGGCTCAAATTTTCCTTTGTGAGGCAAAGTGTTAGTAACATAACTCAAACATCCAAAAGTGCGTAGATGTGCAAGATCAGGCTTTTTCTGAAATAATCTTTCAAAAGGTGTTTGATTGTCTAGCACCACTGATGGAATTCTGTTTACAATGTAGGTGGCAGTAAGAACACATTCTCCCCAGAAGGACTCGGGCACACATGACTGAAATTTCAGCGCTCTTGCTATCTCAAGTAAGTGTTTATGCTTGCGTTCTACAATACCATTCTGTTGAGGAGTATAGGGACAACTTGACTGATGTAAACAACCTTGTGAGTCTAGGAATTCAATTAATTTCCTGCTAAAAAATTCTTGACCATTGTCTGTTCGTAGAACTTTGATCTGAGCTGAAAATTGTGTCCTGATCATGCTGAAAAACTTTATCAGAATATCACCTGCCTCACTTTTTGTAGTCATTAAGTATATCCATGTACTCCTAGAAAAATCCTCAACGATAGTGAGAAAATATCTTGAACCGTTCATAGTAGGTTCCTTATGAGGTCCCCAAATGTCTGCATGAATTAGTTCAAAAATAGACTTGCTTGTTGTTCTGCTTAGTTGAAAAGGAAAACGATGTTGCCTCGCTTGAGGACAAATACTACATTGAGAAATATCCTCATTTCAATCAAGTTCAGGTATATAGGACTTCAGTGTACTAGTCATCTTGGCAAAAGGCACATGTCCAAGCCTTTTATGCCATAGGAAAATAGATTTATTGCTTTTGACAACTGCTGAGCAATGTTTCAACTCTTTTCCTTTGAAGTAATAAAGTCCATCCTTAGCGTTACCAATCCATTTGGAAGTCAGCTTTGGTAGGTCCTGAACATAGCATCCTCTATCAGTAAACTTGACAACCAGCCTTAGTTCTTTACATAATTTCGACACACTAAGTAGATTGTATCTGATAGTAGGAACAAGTAGCACATTCTGTAAAATAAGTCCCTCAGTAAGATCACACCTCCCTGTATGTGTAACTAAGGTAACTGATCCATCAGGTAATATAACCTTATACGGAGTGGATAGTTCCCTAGTATCAGATAATAATTCTTTATACGGAGTAATATGATCAGTTGCTCCACTATCGATGATCCAATCAAATTTATCCACTACTACCGAATTTAAGCAAGTAATACCTGCTGCATGAGTAACTTCAGTGTTCTGTGGATTTATGAGTGCCATCAGCCTGGTTATCTGATCCTGACTCATTTTGATAGATCCCAAATGCAATTGTTTATCTGTTTGCTGCTCAACTTCTTTTCCTGCACAAACATTTTCAGTAACAACATTGTTGACTGTAGAATTGCCTTTGCTGCCTTGTGATTTCTTATTGTTCTGTCTGTAACCAGGTGGATAACCAATGAGCTTCCAACAAAATTCTCTTGTATGTCCAGTTGCCTGACAGTGTGAGCAGACCAGGTTTTTCTTGTTTTTCACATTTCCAGAGTTTTTCTCAGACTTATTGTTTTGTTGTTGATTGTTATTTCCTTGTGATGAATTCACAGCATACATGGCTGAGGCTTCTGGATGAGGAGATCGGCCTATTTTGCTTTGTATATGATCCTGAAGAACCATGGCATATATCTTGTCCAGACTCGGAAGAGGTTCAATAGGTAATATTTGCGATCTTATCTGATAATGTGCCTCATTAAGTCCCATCAAAAACTTCATAGTTCTATCCATGGACCTTTTTTGAAGCATACATATAGTAGATCTGCAAGCTGAACCTAATACACAAGTACCTTGATCTGTCATGGCATCCTCCTCTCCCCATAAATGATTCAGTTTAGCATAATAACTACTTACGCTCATATCTCCCTGTTTGAGTGAAGATATCTCTTCCTGTAGCGCAAATAGTTTAGGTCCATTTGAACCTCCATACCATGCTTGTAATGCCATCCATACATCTTTTGCATCGTCTATGTGAATCAAAGAGCTAGCAATCTCTTTTGAAACTGAATTTGTAATCCAAGTAATCACTGCATTGTTACATTTCTCCCACCTCTCTAATTCATATGGATCTGCAGGTTTTGGAAAGCTTCCTCTGATAAAACCAAGCTTGCTTTTGAATGACAACGCTCGGATCATCGACTTCTTCCAGGTAACAAAATTCTCTATGCCTTCAAGCGGTTGTGTAACCAATGATGCACCTATGTTCTCATTGCTGTTTATATAGAACGGATCATCACAAGGATTCATATACTTATTGTTGATCCCTGTGACTGTTCCAGGTCCAATCGCAGCCATCGGATGCAGACCAGAACCACCAGCAACTCCGGAAACAGATACATCAACATTCTCCATTTCGTAGATCAAAAACTAGGCAATCTCAAATCTGATGAACTACAACAGACAGGAAAACGTACCAGAATCAAGCGAACCTGTCACTGATACCATGCGAATGCTGAACGCCAAAGTCGCCGGAACAGCCGGACGAATCGCCAAAAACGCTAGATTGATCGGAGATGAAATTTGGGTGAAAGGTTATGTTTTATTGATTGGAGGGAAATCTGCTTAAATACAGATTCCCTCAAGAAGTACAAATTACAGATTAGTCCCTTATGTACACAAATAGACAATACAACCCAAAACATATTACAATATTTACAACAAAGAAAAAACCCTAATTCAAAAGCTAATCTCCTTCTGGCTCTGTCGACCGTCTACGACCTTCGTCATCTTCAATTTCTTCCGATGACTTCAGAGTACTGCTAACAGCTACTAAAATCAACTACTCTTCACCCTCCCTTCGTTGCAGCGTGTCGTCGATTCAAGGCGTTTTATGTGGCGAACGCTCCTGCGCTAGCAGCTAGCTCGGGATTACGAGTCGAATTTAGGCCGGAGAATTCGGGGTGTTGTTGTTGATGGATTGTGGGTCATGCGGCGCCTGTGTATCAAAATTATTGAGTGAAGAGGATGGATTTGGGTGGGAAGGCACTAACTAATTTCTCTCTCATGCTCTAGTCGGGTGAATTTTTTAGTTTGAGATTAGGATTTTCTAATTTTTTTTTAAATCGTATAATACATCATTTCAATTTTATATTTTATAATTTTTATTTTATGTATATATCCTGAATTTTTAAAATTTTATAAATTTTTCTAATATATTTGTCATATTGTTAATTTAATTCTTAAAATTAGAGGTGGTTTTTTATTAATTTGAAGATATGGGTGGTTTATGGCGAATTTTAGAAACTTAAAGGTGTGCTTTTACAAGATTCAAATATATGGGTGGTTCCTAGAAAAACTTCTAACTTATAGGTGGTTTTCAGTATTTTTTTTTCTTTCTTTAGAAAGGGATTATAGGAATTTCACTTCTACCCCATGACTCGAACCCAAGACCTGTTGGGTTGGCTCAGGTAGTGAGTGCCTAACCACTAGGCCAACCTCACTTCGTCAGATTATAGGTGGTTTTCAGTAAATACCCCAGATTATTATTATATTTGCGATACATATATTATATTGATGGTTATTGTTGCATTACTGCATACATGACATACATGACATCGACATGGATTGAGTTATGGGGCGAGGTTTAGCAGCCAATGGATATGGATGGTCCGGACCGGCAGTGACGACTGCCTCATCATAGTGCATCAATGTGCATTATTATTATTGCGTTGTAATTTATTTGATGTGTGCTATTATACTGTAAATAGTATATTGTTTATTCACTGAGTCTGTTGACTCATCCTTTATTATTTAATTATTTTTAGATAAGTGAGTTGTGAGTTGGACGCTCTCCAGCAGTTTTACGCGCGAGCCACACCCTTTCTGTACGATGCCATCGAGCTAATCTTGAAATCTTCCGCTAGCATTTTTCTTTTGTTACTTAGAGTAAAGCTCCATCGTACTTAGACATAGGGTTCGGTTCCTTTGCGACCCCCTTGCAAACGTGCATATTGCATTTTCAACCATCTGCATTTTTTACTCAACTATCTGCACGTTCGAGTCTGCATTTTTGCACCCGCTAAAAGACAAAAAAACGTGCACTAAAAGACAAAATAAATAAAGTGTAAAATTATGACCGTTGGATCAATTTGATCCAACGGTCTCACAAGGGGGGTCGCAGGGATCGCACCCTTTACTGGGGGTCTGAACGGGATCCCTTAGACATATATTTCACATTAAAGTTTTCAACATTTTAATCATTTATTTTATAATTTATTTATTTAACCGACGCTTCATTATTTGAAATCATTTAATTGACTAAGTGACAGCACGTCGTTGTGCACTGCGAATTTAAATTTATATTCCTACTAAAAGCTAGTGTAGCAGTAAGTAGGGTCGAACCCAAGGGAAAGTAATCTAGTCTAAGAGTTATGCTACTAGCTAATCCTACTCCTATCAGGGGGGTTTTGAAGGTTTGTTTGTAACTACAACTAAAAGTACTAATAAAAGAAAACACAGTTCAGGGAATTTCGTTACAACCAGTAATCATAGACCAGACATGCATCAATCTAGTAAATTATAATTGTTCTAATTAGATAGTCCCGCTAGGGTTGTTACCTAATTCTAGTTCTATCTTCTATTACCCGCTAGAGTCTCAAGAAGATGTAACAATAACCTAATTAAATTACCACAATAGATCCACTGCTAGGCTTTGCTACTATGACAATCCAATTAAGTATCATGTAATTGATATAAACCTAATTTCACCGCTAGGCTAGGTCAAGCAAATAACAAAGCATGCAATTCATAACAAGAACAGAATTCACTAAATTAAAACATGCTATTCAATGGACTCATACAAAGTTGCAACTCAATTCCCCAAACTGTAGGGAAATTAGCTACCACTACAAAACATTAATCTAAAGAGTTTGAAGAAGAAAACTATGCTGGTGGCCGTCCAGGCTCTCTTTTGAATTAGGGTTAACACTCTATTTATAATGTAGCTGAAGATGTCGAATTGGGCTGGGCCAGACGGATCCGCGGACCCTTAAGGATTTAATTAATTCCTTCAGCGTCCGCGAAAATAATCTCTTCAGCGTCCATGTCCGACGTCAGCATGATGTCATCCAGCTCATTCCTTCATCTTCTTGATCCGAATTCGCCTAAAATGCTCCATTAGCGTGTAAAAGCTCTCTTACAGTCATAATATGCCTGAAATGCAAAACATTACGAAAAGGTAATATTTCACAAACAAAACATATAAAAATAGATGGAAATAAGACAATGAGGGATCGTATAAATACGCTCCATCACTAAGTAAGATTGAGGCTTGCTTGAGATCAGTCAAGCGCCGGTCTCAACCCGATTTTGGGTTGTGACAATATGCTTGTTTATGTTGACGACATTGTGATTGCTGGGTCTAGTGTCGCTGCGGTGGATCATCTGGTTCAATCTCTATCTACTGACTTTCCAATAAAAGATCTTGGAATGCTTAACTATTTTCTTGGCATTGAAGTGACCTACAATTCAGGGGGACTAACTCTGACACAGCGAAAATATGCTCTGGACCTCTTGCATTGATCAACTATGGAGAATTGCAGACCAACTTCAACACCTCTCTGTCAACGAAAAGCTGGTCATATACTCTGGTCATCCTCTAAGTGAAGATGATGCATTTAAATATCGAAGCGTGGTTGGCGGATAATAGTATCTCACTTTTATGCGTCCGAATATCTCGTTTGCAGTAAACAAAATTTGTCAATACTTGTCGAAACCTAATGACGTGTACTGGGAAGCTGTTAAGAGGATCTTGCGCTATGTTAAGGGCACGATTGACATCGATTTGAAGTTTCGCCGCTCTTCTCTCACTCGAATTAGTATTTTTACTAATGCAGATTGGGCAAGTTGTCCGAATGATCGACGATCAACCAGTGGCTTTGCTATCTTTCTCAGTCCTAATCTCTTGGAGTGCAAAGAAGCAGTCGACTGTATCCAGGTCTAGCACAAAAGCTGAGTGCAAAGCCTTTGCAAATGGTACTGCTGAAGCTATTTGGACTCAATCAATTCTCAAGGAGCTTGGTGTTGAACAAAAACAACTGCCAATTTTATGGTGCGATAATCTCGAAGCAACATATCTGACAGCTAATCCTATCTTTCATGCACGCACAAAACATATAGAAGTTGATTTTCTTTCCGTACGAGAAATGGTTGCACGAAGAGCTTTGGATGTTCGTTTCATTTCCATTGATGATCAATTAGTGGACCTGTTCACAAAATCAGCAATCCGACAGAAGCTTGTCCGTTTCAGCAACAATTTGAACCTAGTCAACTGTAGTTCTAATTGAGGGGGCGTATTGGATGGTGAAAAGTCAGAGGAGTTAATGTTTGACAAATTGACATACTTAGTTATACTAAAGTTAGCAGACAAATCCTATTTTAGCATAGAATTAATATTTGGAAACTTATAACGTCATTATGTACTCTATATAATACAATATGGGCTGATGAATATAATCAAGTCAATTAATTAAAATCATTCTTTTCATTTTAACTCCGAAATACCCTTCGAAATAGGGAGGGCATTTTTGGTCTTTTTCGTGATACATGTATTCCGGCTGGTTGGCAATTTCCTGTATGTCAGCCTTAGAACAATCTGTCTACCCTCATTGTTATGTATAACTATGTTTTACATCCACAATTGTAAATCTTAAGTTGCCGTTTCGTATGACTTCGCGCAACTGTCCAGCCAGCCAGGGCCCATGCTAGCCATAGTTTTAGGCTATGCCATGCGTGCGAATTTCCTTTGCAGACATGTTCTGTTCTGTTCTGTTGTTGAGTCCGGACTCCTGGTCTATCCT
Organism: Sedum album; assembly: GCA_006409495.1. Taxonomy (NCBI): domain Eukaryota; kingdom Viridiplantae; phylum Streptophyta; class Magnoliopsida; order Saxifragales; family Crassulaceae; genus Sedum; species Sedum album. Next base: position 2,590 of record QZGG01001915.1, on the reverse strand, counting down.
AATCTGAACTTAGTCGAAGAAAAAGAGAGAAACAAAGAAAGAAAGAACACTTATATATAAGGGTTAATTACGGATAACCACCCGTATAATATGCTATATTCCACCAAACCACCCCTATATTGTAATAATACATTCCACCACGCTTATAAGTATAAAATTTCCAATCAACCACCCACGCACTGTACTGTCACCGTTACCGTTAAATATATTAATTTTTTAATATAATAATAGTATTTTTATTACAATAAACCACCTCTATAATAAATATGTTTCCACTTCGCCACCTTTATAATCAATTTTGTTTCCATTTAACCACCCTCTCCGTTAACTGCCGTTAACTGAGGTGGTTCTTTGGAAAGTTTTTAGTTATAAAGGTGATCGAATGTAATATTACAGTATAAGGGTGGTGGCATGGAATATGGCATATTATGCGGGTGGTCATCTGTAATTAACCCTATATATAATTAGAGTAACTATGAGAGAAAAAAACTGAAATTTCGTGTTACAAAAATTTACCACCAACATATTTGTCTAATTTTCTTTAAAACAGCGAATCGTTCGGTAACAAAGCAGAAGAAAATTATGTGATACGTGTCGTATCGGAATAAGAAGGAATTAGGGTTTAGGAATGAGAAGAGGTAGAAGATAGAAAACTAAAGAGATTAATTAATTCATTCATTATTTCATTGTCCTTACACATTACATGAGAGTAGTTATTTATATCATTAGTCATAATAAATATGACATTTATTCTCCTAATAGAATACGTAACATTCCTTCCTCCTTCAGAAAACCTTGTCCTCAAGGTTTAAAACATGATAGCCTTTCTGGTGGTCTTGACAAAGAAAACCATAGAAGTTTGAGAACTGTTACACCGACTGAATTCCCAACAATGGCAAGAAACCACTCCAAACCATAACGTTCATACTGAAAAATCCTTTGAAAATCATATGTGCCACTGTCTTCCCAAATCATTAGGGCACCATCATCAATTATTCTGACATTCTTAGCAATCACAGTGTCCTCAAATTGTACTGAAACATAAAAATAAATTTGAATTACCTCAGACATAATAGGCTTCAATTCCACATCAACATGTTTACAACTGATGTCTACAATCTGTTTAGTACAATCATCTGAAGTCTCCGTCGATTCTACGAGTTCACCAACCGAATTATGTTTGACTGAAATGGATACAGTTTTACTCACCTCTAATGATGAATCTACAAGCTGAGCAATCTGATTTTCTGATTGTAGACTTTGATTGTATCCTAATTTCATTCCAAGGGTGTTGATCATTCTTTCTAATTGTTCCGTATGTCTCTTAGTAGTGGCAGCTTGTTGGTGAAATAATTCTTCCATTCTTGTAAAAATTTCTTTGATCTTGATAATTTCTCAATTGATATTCATTAGAGCCTCAATATCTTGCAGACTCAAATCATCATCGACTTCTACTAAACTTGACTTGACATTCAACTCTCGATGAAAAAGCACCATTGATACGTGTCGTATCGGGATAAGAAGGAATTCGGGTTTAGGAATGAGAAGAGGTAGAAGATAGAACAGAGAAGATAGAAAACTAAAGAGTTAATTCATTCATTCATTATTTCATTGTCCTTACACATTACATGAGAATAGTTATTTATATCATTAGTCATAATAAATATGACATTTATTCTCCTAATAGAATACGTAACATTATTGTTGGATCGAGGTTAAGTTAGGTTAAGCTACCAAAGGAACTGTAGTGAGTTCTCTGGATCAGTTGCACAGCGGAATATATGTAATTGACAATTGTAAAGTAAACAGGAACAACGTACGCAGATATTTATAGTGGAATCTCTAAGCACCAAACAAGTACTCAGAGTAAACCACTACCTTCTAGCACCTCTAGAAGGATTTTGGAACCTGCTGATATTTTATTGAATGTTTGTCCATACACAACGTTAATCAACAAAGCACTCTCACTTCTCAAAGCAGGGTTCCCGGCACGTAACTACTCTTCACCTAACAGTTTGCCGGCCGGACACCTAGACCACACAGGAACGGCTCCGTTCTTCCGCAGCTTCGACACACGAAGCCTGCGCGACACCTCTCGGGCTGATAGACTCCACGCAGCTCGACCGTAGGCAGGATCTTCGTCACACGAACAATCCCTATGCACCAATGCCCTTCCGACACACGAACAATCCCTACGCACCAATGCCCTTCCGACACACGGAACACACCCGATGACTCGCCTTCAACAAGCTCCGACACACGAAACTTGCAACGGTGTAAACGTTCAGATATAGCACTGAATCCTGCTGTAAAATACTCTCTTTGAACGACCACAGTTTGTATTTGAGCTCTTGAACGTCTATTTATACCTGCTGGAAAATCTGTCAAAACTTGTGCTAAAAGTTAGACAAAGTTTCCTTATCTGAAAAATTCAAGGGGTGATGCGGACATTTACCCAAGTGGTACAAAACGACATCACACAAGCAAGAAAACACACAATTACGCAATACGTATTAGAGTTACCTCATAGTCGATTGCCCAGCGTGTATATGCAATGGGTTCATAGGAGCAAGACTTACTATGAGAAGGC
>QZGG01001914.1:0-50225 GCA_006409495.1 Sedum album | reverse complement strand
AATGTTATGAGATGTGAAAAGTACAATATTACGTTTGACGAAAATACCCTTTGACGGATGGAAGAAGGAAGCAGCAACTTCTGGAAGAGTCGAGACGATTCACGTGCGTACCTATTTATACACAATTAGGTTCAAAAGCATGCGGGATAGGAATTTGGAAGAGGAAGATGATTGAGGATTTGAGGTGGTGTTGAACGATCGTTTAGGGAAGAAGGTACGTGTGAATTGCAACGAGGACGACACGATTGGGATTTGAAGAAGCTTGTGGCGGCTCAGACGGGGACAAGGGCTGACAAGATCAGGATACAGAAGTGGTATACGATTTACAAGGATCATATAACTCTCCAAGATTATGAAATTCACGACGGCATGGGCCTCGAATTGTATTATAACTAACTAATCAGTACCGTCTTCGTTTTCACAGCACCTCGACGAACCATGGCGCAACGACTTGAAAACTAAGGTCACAAGAACTCGAAATAATCGAGTTTATTATGTATCAGAATGCAAAACAATTATTTCGAATAAAAATCACATTTCAATGTTTACTGAAAATTAAACCTGTCTTTGTATGAATGATCGAATACATATAATACACAAGCATTGAATCTTTTAAGCGGCTTAATTGGATTTGGTACTTGTAAGATTGGTCGATGGTCTAGCAGTAGGGTTGATAGCTGAAGGATCTTTCCCAGCAGCTTTAGCAGCTTCTCTTTCTTTAGCTCGCTGACGCATCATCTCTTGTTTGATTCGCACTCGGTCCTCCAATTTACGAAGCATTTTATATCTGTAGGCTAACCAGAGGCTTAGTCCACCATAAACAACACCATATGATGCCCATACGTATGGGTAAGTCTGGATATCTTCTTTGGTTAATTCATATCGTCGTTTGATTGCTTCTATCGTACTAATTGGCTGGGGACGTGCTGCTGCTGATTCCTGAGGCTGCTGCAGAGCATCTTCTTGTTTGTCTTGACTTGCCATCTATGCTTGTGACTGACAACTCTTTCCTGTTCGTACAATAATTCAAACAATTAGACACTGCTTAAGCAGATAACCACCACAGCTAAAGAGTAAGAATCGAGCACTATAACTAAGTAACATAGCTCTTATGTAAATATCATCCGCAAAGTGTTAAAACCATAAAGACTTATGAGGTAATAACTGGCTTCATCACAACATGATCAATTGTGTGAACAATATTACTATACAAGCTGCATAAAAAGGGGTAATTATTATCAAATCAAATCAACTACTCCATGGGAAGGAAGCAAATGAAACCTGCTTATGAACAAACGCATTATCAGACATATCCTTTACCTATTTATCTGTAATTCTTGCACAGTTGCACATGTTATCTGTTAATGACACAAACCGATACCCGACATTCAATTGTTCGAAAAACCAAAAAATGGACGCCGTAAGTCAAGGACTCGTCACACTCAATCAAATGAAACATATACATTCATAAACTCATTAGTCAAAATTCGAATCTACCTATCAAAAAACGATGACTTGAAAATCCAAAATCTTCAATCAAGTAATCAACACGAAACAGTAATTTATGAGGCAGATGATCAATTCAAAAAGCTAAAATTCAGATTCAAAAAGTTGGGAAACTACAAAAATCATAACCCTAAATCGACGAAAAGTGAAAGCAATTCGGAAAGGATGTACGAAGCTCATACGAATATAAAGAGGGATTGGATCTGAATACCGAATCGGAGACTTGGCGCAGGAGATACGAGGAATCGCTTACGGGAAGATTGGAGAGGCTAAGAGCTGACCCTAACTACGATATTGGCTTGTCCAATAATCCAGTGTAGTGATACATATTCAGCCAATCTAAAGTCAACACGTGGCACTTTTATACAGAGTCAAGAAAGGCATAGACCCGCCCGGGCTTATGTGATACGATCCGAATGGATACACGGGTATAACAAGGTGAGGTCAACGCGACCAAGACCAAACCAGTGACAGACAACCTCAGAAATTTGGGAGGAAGAAAAGAAATCATCAGCAGGTAACGATTGTTTCTCTTCGATTCTTCAAAGTTACTTGATTCTTGTTGTTCACTATTGAATCATAGCAAATTATAGCATCATACAATTACGACTTATCCATTACTTAACTTGTTTCGGATTTGACCCCCTTTTCGAGTTTCGATCTGAAAATTCGCTGTAATTTGGTTGTTGTTTGTGATGACTTGAAAAATCCCTATCAAAAAACGATGACTTGAAAAATCTAAAATACTCCAATCAAGTAATCAAGCTCCATCATCACATCGTATATCTAAAAGGCTGATAATGAATTCATGCTGAAAAAGTGTAGATAATGATGCATAAAATACCTTCTTTCGCTCAATTTTCGATTTACGTAGTTTTTTGTAATTGAAACAGTTAATGTGTTAAGTGTGTGATTCGCTTGTTGTTTGTGATTTTGGTATGTTTTGATTGTTTGGTGTAATGTTGATTGCAGCTAAATTAGTTTGGCAGAGATTCGGAGGTGAGATATGGAGAGTGACTCTTTCCAAACCATTGAATGGATTCTAGCAACGTTTACGTATTTGCAGCGTTGTGTTACTGCGAACTGGTTTCCAGCCGGCAATCGTAACCTTGAACAAGATTTATAAGGTCAGTAACGTACCTCTCTTAATCTGATAGGGTATACAGAAAAGTGATTGTTTTGTGACTCCCTCTGCATCTTTTGCCAAGTGCTGATTGGTATGGTCTAATTGTATTCTTGCTTTTTGCTTTGTGAGTTGAAATTATTTAACTGAACGTGAATTAGCTTGTGTCAATAATGAGAGTCATTTCTCGTGTGAGTACCTTATTTTTGCATACAGTTCGTATTAGTCCAATATGTGATATTTTGTTGTTTCTATAGGCATTTGCATCCCAAGACAAACATCGTTTATTAACCCCTTAACTGCATTGCATGCCATTAGAATTATTAGGTCATCAAAGTATTCAGGTCCGAACTCCGAACCATATCTGATTGAGTGTGCATAAGCTAAAATATATTATGCAGTTTATCACATTGGTGATTTTCTTCCTTGTTCATCTGGGGTGGCAAGTTTTCCTTGCATCCATGTCTTGAGCATTAGTAGTGATGCCTTTGGTTGATCCATCGGGACCATGTGCCCAGCATCATGGACCTGTTTTCATCGTTAATCAAAGTGAGTTAATTTCTTGGTGAAATTCTCGTAATCAGGATAGGGTCAGAGTGGGTTAGAAGTCCAGTGAAATAGAATAAACGTTGAGATAGAAATGTAGAAATTTATACAGGGATATAAGAGTGACCTTTAGGAAAGTAAGAGGCCCGTGATTCTTAAGTTGGCCGGCTTCTCTGCCATCAACCGAAAACGAACTGTTGGAGATGCTTTGAAATCTTTCTGTCCAGACCACTCCATAGCATGCACCCACCTTGAATTCCCTATTTAATTTAGATAGTGTTGTTAAGACATCTTTCACCGACATTCTTTAATAGTTCACAGATCTAGTAATAGAATCAAGTCTGAGAAATACCCAGCCAGTTGCAAATCAAGTCATACTCCCCTGCGTAGATAAGCAAATTGATACCATCCTCTAATAGGGCTGGGATGCCCACTTCAAGATTTCTCATCCAGTCAACCACCATTGCCTCATACACAGTTGAGCTACATGAAACAAAGTCTAAATCTCCCACCCCGAGTGAATCCCTGACTGATTTAAGGTTTAAGAACTTTTCCATGTTGGAGAAGTCATAGCATAAATCTCCCTCACATTGCTTTCTTATATCATAGTACTGCGATCACAAAAGGATAAGAGTTATTAGGAAAGTCTATGTGTATAGAAATGACAAACAACCTTATATGTTCCATAAAAAAGTGAGAAGCTATAGAGGCTTCTCATTAGTTTCCCCTTACATTTACACTGCCAGCAATCTGCATGATGCTGTTGAATATGTTGGTACAAACAACATATGCCGCCATGCATGAGTCTGATCCATCTGTGCCTGATATGAGAGTCGCAGAATGAAATCACAAATAATAACTGTAAGTGACGCCAACAGAGGCTTTCGAAAACATTACTTAATGGATAATAAATTTCCGTTATAGGCCAGAGGTACTTCTAAATGGGAATAGTGGTTTTTTATAGAGAAAAACTTACCGCAAAGTTTGATAGCATTCACGCAAGCTGGAAGTGCTTTATTTAGTTTTTTGTAATCTGAAGTTGAAATAAGCTTGTGGTCCAATGCATAATCTGTATATGCTGGGTATTGAATTTCTGGGTCTGTTAGTCCATTTCCAATAGCGAATCCCTGTATAGTAGTTGATCAGTATTTGAAATCATTGGCAGAACTATGAAAGTTTCAGTAGATCTCAGCTATATACCTTGAGGTTTATATGGATTCCTTCTTTAGCTTTGTTTCCTTGGTGAACCCTAGCGGCAAAAGCTGGAATATAGTGTCCTGCGTATGACTCTCCGGTGATATAGAAGTCATTTTTAGCGTACTGTGGATGCTCTTTGAAGAAAGCCTACAAAATTGATAGGCCGGTTTATTTTATTGAATGTGATAGATGGTTGTGGCTTTCTGCACTTTTTGTGAAATGAAAAATTGAAATTAATGTAACTGTAGTTATAGTATGCTGATGGAAATGATGATGGAAAACTCAAAGCTTTGTTTTATTTGCTGGGTATCTGATGGTATAATTTGTTTTTTACCTGCAGGAAGTCGTACAAGTCATTACTAACACCCTTCTCATTGTGGCGAATATCTTTTTCATCTGAAGTATAGCTGAACCCAGTACCAATAGGTTGATCGACAAATAAAAGGTTAGACACCTGTAGATTTGTGGTCAAATATACAATAAAAAAGCATTGGTCATGTTGAGAATGTTGTGTGCGCCATGGAGAGGAAGTAATTACCTTGTCCCAGCCGTATTCATTCCATTCTAGTGATAAATTCTTAGCAATGTGAAAAGGGCCATTTTCATAGAACACGGCAAGTTCACTGCTACATCCTGGTCCTCCCGGTTAACCATATAACAACTTGGTCATCCTTCTTGCCACGTGACTCAAAAAAGAAGTAGAACATGCTGCATAATGTGTTTAACAGCTAAATTTATCTGTATAATATTAACAGTTGTATTGTAGGACTAAATTCTAGGACATTGATGGAAACTGTGGTCTAGTTTTCATTTTCATGTAGGGATACTATACAATATAGATATCCCATTCCTATTGTTTAGTTCGTACTACAAAAAAGTGTGATTCTTATGTTCTTCAGAACTGTTATATTGTCATGTTACCATACAGAAACTTCATTTATCGATTTGTGAGGATAGAAAATGTAAAATACTAGCTATCACCAATTCACCATTGCTGACAATTTTGTTGTTATTTTTGTTTACTAATTTTAAACCTTGTAAATACGAATACTAGAAATCAATAGCATAACCATATTCTGTTTTACCTTGCAGCTTGAGAATGTGGAAGCCTGTAATAACCAGCATGGTGACCAAGGTCGTCTACAGAAGGTCCATTACCAGTATCAGCAAGGCCAGGAAATCGGAAGCGCTTCTCAACAATTCTAGTATTGGAATCCTCCAGCGTGGCATCATCTCTATGTTTGTTCACAGCATCCTTGGGGAATAAATTAAGACCTCGGATTAACTTCTGGGCTTGAACTTTTGGAAAGTTAAGAGTTGTAGAAAATTGCATTTCATCATCAGGGAATGTTGCAGAAGAACAGAAACTCGAGAACAGAAGAAAGAAGGTTAAACAAATGAAAAATGGTGCCTGCGCCATCTTTAAGTTAAAGGTATTGAAGACTGATGATTCGAGAGTTGTTTATATAGACATTGTGTTGCATTCAAATATTGCAATGCGTACCTTGCAAGTATGAACTTAGTGCTACAAAAAGTGTATAAAAAAAGTAAATTGCAACTTCTTTTAAGCTGCTCTTATCTTGCTTTTTGCGTACCATTCTCAACAAGTGAGCCCGCATTTAGCTTTTTGGATTCAAGGATTAGGACGGTACATCTGTTGACTGGGTACTTGTAATTCAGAGGTGTTAATTATTCATTTGAGATGCTGATTACATACTTCTCCACCACTAATTGTTTGTGTTAAGCAACAGAAAAATATTCATGTCTGGTGAGAAAAGACTTGTTTATGTTTATTGCGTACAAGACTTGACATCACAAGACAGGATTTATACTTGAAGGTATGTCAACGTGAGATCAAAGCAGCTGAACACATCATGAGTCTTATAAAAGAGGGAAAGCTGTAAGTAATGTCACAGTTGAAAATAATATACACTTGTAGTTGAAGTGTCCATTTTTCTTGGTGTGAAACAAATGCTAGAAGAAGGCTATGGTGGCAGTTACAATCATGTATTCGAAGATAGGATTACAAATGACTAGTGACCAACTGACCATGCTGTTACATGACTACTTTTATTACATTATGGGGTGCAAGATTGTAAAGTACTTATCTGCTAAGATCTGTAACGTGAGGCAGTTTTTTCAGGCACTATTTCAATCAGGTTTGAGCACTAAAGGCCATCAGAGATATTCTCTGACAGTATTTTACACTCCACAGTTCATCAAGAAGATATTGAAAGCCGGTTAGCTCCACACATATCCATTATACACGATACAACGATCTTTACAACCAGCTCTTTTCATTTTGAACTATAAATATATTTCTACCCCAGCTTTGAATTGAACTCAGGCTGGTGAATATAGGTAGAGGCAAAGAGGAATGCCCTTTGTCATTGTAGACGACGAAGAAAATGCTTTTCCACTATGACCTAACCTTGGCAAGTCGAGCTCTAATCTCTTCTAGTTCTTCCTCATCATCAACCCCTCAGCAATGGCATCTTCCTGCAATATTCAACATGGGCAAGAATTTCAATGAATCCTAATGATGAGGTATTGAAACATGTGTCTACGCAGATTAACAAGTAGCGGCAGCTTACTTCTTGTGACTGAGCTGGTTGCTTCATCTTCTCCTTCCTAACTGCTGCAGGAAGCTGAGCAGTAGTCTCTCCAGCTATTGCACTCAAGACTTTATCAACTTCTTCATCAATCTCATCTTCAATATCTTCCGTATCCAAAGCGGAATCGACAGCATCATTGACCATCTCCTCAATAACCCCAGCCTGCATAATTTGAGATTAGTTCACAGACAACAGATGCACAAATTATAAAACAAACAAGTTACTTGAAGATCCAAATTAACCACCATAAGCTCTTAAAGGCAATAAGATTGAAATAGAGTACAGGTCAAAACCTTAGTCATCTCTTTGCTGAACTTCATCATTGTTACAGCAACTTCCGGCGCCTTCATGAGATTATTGACCAGCTTCATTACCTCAGCACTCTTTGAAAAATGCCCCACAGTGCGGGCAACAGCTGTAGAATTGACACCATGCACGGAATTAATATGAGGTGAAGCATTGAATAAAGGGAAAAGGCCCCAAAATTCATCAGAATTAGCTTTACTACAGACTACACGATAAACAAGTGCCAGAGGCAACATTATCTCCAGTTAGATGACTGTATGCCCGGTTATGATATGATCATGAACTGTGGTCAATGCCCTAATCTTGAGGCTCTTATTTAAATAATAACTATTTCAGGTATTATTTTGTGATTAAATTATTGTAAGGCTTTAAAAACCAAATTATTGGAACAAACAAGCAATTAGTTAATCTTTATCAATACTTATTCTTATAAAACCCTAATTTTCTATATCTATTTCACATATTCCAATCTCCTGTTCCCCATCTATTCTTTCAAATGATACAGATCACATAATGTGCAAATAAAAAGAAAATAAGTTAAAGCGTAAATCAGTGGTGATGAATTAGTACCGACGCTTTCTCCTAAGTGCATTGATATCGAGTTCAGCTGCGCTTTATTTTCATGGAGGCGATTTACTGTTCTTCTAGATCTGACAATTTCTTTTGCAAGTGACTGGAGTAAGATAAAGAGATGTAAATAAGTAGAATAGCAAGGGAACTCAGACTAATGTCATGCATCAATCGAATATTTTAAATACTACTTTACACGTTAAGGTTAAGGAAAAGAATGCATCAAGCTGCTGCTTCCCCGCCAGTTCAGTACATTGAAGCATATGATAGTCTGATTTTATTCAGTCTTTCCCATAAACCTCAATGAAGAATTTCATGATATGTTATTGAAATTATGGGAATCATATACTATATGTATACGTAGTTCAAAAAATAAAATACTACGAAAGGGAACATCTGCCAACAAGGGCCATAAGTCTAAAGATGTGGTCTCTTGCATTGAACTGATAGGAAATAAAAAGTAACGCTTAAATTTATAATTACAAACAGAATTGTAGGACAACCTAACTTTACGGTTTTTTAAGAAGCTGCGTACATAAAATTCCTGATGTACAACTTCATATAGATGTTCAACCAAATACTCAAGTGAAGAGCTAGACTGTACCAAACTGAACTCAACAACTGTAAACAGACCATTAGTCTCGCTACATAAGCTACTTGTGAATACCTAATACCTATCACCTATGACCCTAAAAGATCCGAATTAACACAATGAAAACAAAGCCTAGAGTTTTGCCGGGAATAAATTGGACCATAAGGTAGGTAGTCAGTACCTTAGCGGATCCCATGTCATTCCTCTTCGCAGCGTCCTTAATAGCTTTCTGCACATTCTTCTCTTCCCTCTGAATATCTTTACAAAAAACCACAAAATCAATACAATAATCAACTCCACAAAAGCAAACCCTAAAAAGCACATAAATTGATACAAAAAACACATGTTTGAATCTAACGGTGCATTTAAAAACCTCGAATTTGGCGCTCGATGTTGCGACACTCTTGCCGGAGCTTCCGCTGCCAATCTCTCAACACCGTCTGTGGATTCGGCTTCGGCTTGATGATGTTCATCACTTTCTCCATCTTCTAATTCTCTTCTTTCTCAATCAATTCAATTCGGCACCAACCGAGATCAAAACAAGGCGTATCAAAATCGATCGAATCGGATCGCCGATCAACTCTTCCGATACCAATCATAAACAATAACGATAAAGCTTGCTTTCTTCGTCAATTCAAAGTTGGTTTAGCTTAATGGGCCTGGTGTGGGCCTCGAATGGGCCTTAGTTTGTGCGTTAATGGGCTTAAAGCGGCCCAAATGAGGCCCAATAACACAGCTCGACACAAACAACATGGGAAACTTAAAGTGGGTCAGAATTCAGATCCTATTTTGGCTGGACAGATGTTCATCTTATCCAATTTATTCGATTTTTGATAATAACTCAAAAAGGGTTTTCAATCATTCAAAAATAATCCAAATTGGATAACAAAGATGTGCTCACAAATCAAAGGGCAATAAGATTGGAGTGTTTTGCACATGCATCTCTGCCTGCTTGATGCAACAATACAATCATCTGCTTTGTCACCACATCAGCTGGATATATACATTCACAATGGACCAAACCAAATTAAATCTTAAGGATTTATTACAATAAATTTGATGATTTTGACATGAATAAATTTAATTAACTTTTTAATATTTAATAACATGATGAGTTAAATATACCACAACTGCAAATAAAAAAGTTATTGAGAACAAAAGCAAAGTCCAAAAAAGTCATTAATTTGTAGGGTTTTATTTGCATATAAAAATGTAACACATCAATCAAACCACTTTGGGCCTGCTATTTTTATTTATTTATATATTTATTAAATTTTGAAACATGCTACGTGTTTTATTATTTATGTTATGCATTTTTAGTGTTACGTGCATGGCCCTACAGTGACTTTTACTATTATATTTGGCTGACACTCACATCATCTATTGCACTGTAGTACTTCCTCCGTCTCATTATGAGTATCCCATTTCCTTTTTGGATGTCCCAAAATGATCTTCTCATTTTCTAAAATGGAAACTTTTTTACCTCTACATTTACACTCTCTTTCATACTTTTTATCCCACTCATTCTCTTTCTTACTTTTTATCTCACATTTTTCAATTTTCTTAAAAACCGTGAAAGTTCTCAAATGGGACACTCAAAATGGGACGGAGGGAGTACACATTAGTGTCCATATGAATTAGAAAATTCAGAGTTCATAACGAAATCTATGCAGTGGCGGAACCAGGGGGCGGAGGGAGCTGGAGCCCCGGCGAGGAAAAAAAAATTTTTTACCAGGTATAATTTATCATAATTCGATTTGGAGCCCCGGGTAAAGTAATTATTTGAGCCCCGGCTGAAAAAATTATTAGAGCCCCGGCTAAAAAAATTATTTGAGTCCCCGCTAAAAAAATTATTTGAGCCCCGCTAAAATTATTTGCAGATAGCTCGTACCTCCTAAGTTTTTGAGCCCCGGCGAATATTTCGTCCTGGTTCCGCCACTGAATCTATGTAATTAGTTTTGTTTGGATTTTGTAGTCTGAAAGTGATATTCGTGTATGTAATCAAAGATTCGTTCTAAATATGATAATCTTTGGACAGTGGTTTGCTACTGTTTGATTGTCGGTAGATCGACATGTCCTGATGTCCCATGTTTTTATTCTCAACATTTTTACTTTTGAAAAAGAAAAAAAAATGAATTTCGATACCGGTTTTTGGACGTTTTCCATCAGATCCAGCTTAACAGTTACGGAGAATGTATTATAAGTTACACGTTACGAACGGATTGAAGTGTTGTGTGTAACTCATGTTCTATGATCGATCCATGAGCATTGAAATGACCATCTTATTGTAACTGGGTTGGAGTTAGAACAGTGGATCGAAACAATTGTCGGCCAAAACAAAGATGACACAGTCGGTACGTGGTTGGACAGTTATTGTTAAAGTGTGGAGCCATGCAAACCCTAAAGTCGCTAGTGGACGTCTTGTCCGAGTGAGTTTTATAACATTCTTGATTCGGACTCTGACACTAGTCTCCAAAAGAGGCTCCTAACGAGCAAAAGAAAATATATCGTTATGTCAGCAACTCAATGCAATTCTCATATTAAAACGCAGGCAATACCTACCAGCTCTAGCAATTGCAGACTACTTAACTTATAAAATCATGTTTAAATGATCATACATAAGCATGTCTGATCAAGATCATGTTTCTTTGTCTTATAAAAATTTATGTGTTTTGGAGTAATATTAACAATTAATTAAGATTGATATTGACTAGCGATCATGTACTTGTGGTACTACTAGTCTATGATTTGGAGTAATGATGGCTTAATTAGATGCAAGATTGGAGACAATAGGAATGAATTGGGTTTGAAAATTTGTTCATACATGACTTTTTGAACAACATGGAATGGGACTATAACCATTTATACCGGTATGTTTTGTTGAATGGTACTGCAAGTCAAATCTCTCATAGTTTTTATCGATTAAATCACGAGAAATGCTAGATGCACCGACGTAAACATTTTGGTCATTGATCATTTATTTTAAATCACATGGTCATGTCAATTGACTTTCCTAACTTTGGCAGGCCAACTTCATGTCATGCTTCAAATTTTCTCATTTCACAACTCTTGAATTTAACAACAAAACTGAATTCAAAGTTACATCCCCAACTTTTGTCATCATTCATTAACAAATAACTACCTTGACCTGACCTTCCTCTCTGCACCATCTCTGCCTTAATTTGCAGCAAACTCTCACACTATATATACTCACCATCATCCATTCAAGAATCTCCATTCAGTTTCATACATATCCATTTTCAGTTAAACCGAAATGGAAGTTAGTTATCTTATAATTCTTGCAACCATTGTGATGAGCCTTGCTGCTGCTCATGGAGCTTCTCAACCTTCCCCTGGTTACTACCCTAGCAAGAATTTCAAATGGGTCAGTTTCAACCAAGGGTATAAAACCTTATGGGGACCTCAGCATCAGCGCGTCGATCAAAATACTCTCACACTGTTACTAGACCAAAGTTCGGGTAGGTCGAATATAGAATTTACCTTTTTATGTATGTCAAATTTTCCGCAAAGTAATCGTGTTGTTCTATACCCTTCGCAGGAAGCGGATTCAAGTCTCGCCGTATGTATAAAAATGGTTACTTTGGTGCCAACATTAAGCTGCAGAAAGGATACACAGCAGGAGTCATCACATCTTTTTATGTAAGAATTTTACTAAAAATGGTTTCACTGATCAAGACATTGTTTTAAGGATGTACTTAACCTTAGTATGATTCTTGATATAGCTATCGAACAGCGAAGATTTTCCGGGACATCACGATGAAATAGATATCGAATTTCTAGGGACTACGCCGGGGAAGCCTTACACTCTGCAGACAAATGTGTACATCAAAGGAAGTGGAGATGGATACATCATTGGACGAGAAATGAGGTTCCATCTTTGGTTCGACCCGACGGAAGACTACCACCACTATGCTATCCTATGGACTCCTGTCGAGATCATGTTCGTATCAAATTTGAAATTCCTTGTCAAGATTAGATTCGTTAAGAAAATGAATTTGTTTTACCTGATCGAATATTTAATGATGATTTTTGGATTTTTGCGGACAGTTTTTTTGTGGACGATGTGCCGATCAGAAGATACCCAAGAAAAAGTGATGACACATTTCCACTTAGGCCAATGTACATGTATGGTTCTATTTGGGATGCATCAACTTGGGCAACTGAAAATGGAAAATACAAAGCAAACTACAATTACCAACCCTTTATCGGCAAGTACAAGGACTTTAAAATCGCGGGATGTAGTACTAATAGCCCGAGATCATGCCGTTCCCCATCAGTCTCTCCATCGCGATCATACGGATTGAGTCGAAAGCAATTGTCATCCATGTTATGGGCTCAAAGGAACCACATGGTGTATGACTACTGCAGTGATCATAACAGAGATCGGTCTCAAATACCCGAGTGCTGAAATCGATCTTGCATAATTTTTCTTGCGTGTTTTTGGATTGTGTTTTGTGTTTGTGTGTGAAAATGTTGGAGTGATCTGAGATGGGTATGGGCTTGAAAATCAATCCCAGCATCCAAAACCTCCAGATATTTGAAATCAATATTACAGTGTGACTTTTATTTCATCAAATGAAACGCCGTCGTATTTGTTTTAAACGATGTGTTTAGAGGCGCGGAAGAGATTAATTTGAATTCAGGTTCGGAGTCAGGCTCGGTAATAGCCGTTAAACATACATTCGAGTCTCTCTCAATTCGCAAATCCTCTCTCTCTTGACATCGAATCTTTAATCGAAGTTCATTAGAAGATTTAGGGTTTCTCCGATTTCGATTTCTGGGAATGGAGGTTGTGAAAAGTCAAAGTCTTGCACCCAAATTCCCACTCGGAAACGTTGACCGGAAAAGCTTCGCCGACATCACGAATACACTCGCGCAGCCCAGATCCGGACACCCTCGGGATATTCCGCTGCCTTCCGGAAACGATCTATTTGTTGAGAGCTGTTAAAGGTTTTGCCTTTGATTGTTGATTTGAGATTGTACTTTTTAGGGTTTTGGTTGGTTTCCAAAATTGGGTTTTGAAAACTGGGGATTTTTTTTTCAGGAGAATGTGGCGATGATGAAACTCATTGAAGATAAAAAGTATCCTTTTGAATGTTTTTTCTGGTTCTGTTTGATTTAGGTTTTTGTAAATTTAGGTTCATTGATGTTTTTTTGAAATGTTGAGGATTTGGGGGGTTCTCCTTGACACTGATGTTATAGTAAACTTATTGAGTTGAGTGGAGCTGAATTGCAGAAAATGAGAATACATTTGCAGAAACTTAAGCTGCAGAATTGGAATCTCGCGCAGTCTAATAGCCAGATGCAAGCTGTGAGCCTTTCTTTCTAATGTGTTTTTTTGTAAATAATATATCAAGGCGACTTGTGATTATTAACTCTATGTTTTATCTCTGGATTTGTAGGAGGTTAATGTTGGAAGACAAAGGGTACGCATGTTTCCTGAGTTTCATTGCTAGGAAAGCTAGACTTGTTGTTTACTTTTTATTAGCCTGTGTAATTTTGTTATGGTTTTCGCAGCTCAAAGCTTTGCAGCACGAGCTAGCCTGCAAGGAGGCAATGCTGAAAGCTAAGAAGACTATAGAGGTTTGTTTCATTTTCTATTTGTCAACAAATCAGCATGCACTTGATGCGTTTCTGCTTGACCTGATATCACTCATCTGTTAAAGTTACGAAATATTATATCGACTTTCTGCATAATGACAAGTGTTATGCTAGCTGAATGTTATGGGAAATCTGTCTTGGAACTGCACTTGCATTCAACACTAAAACACATTTCACTAAATGGAAAGCTTTCACATTCTGCAGAATAAGAAGGATGTTGAAGTGAGCAAGATTCAATCTGAGGTATATGGCCTCTCTTGTGTTTCATTTAACTCTTGTCATTTGTTTGTATCAGTCGTATCATGTGTATGTTTCTTGTCTTGTCAAGGTGAAAAGCAATATGGGAACCCTTCAAGAGCTTCAAGTGATCAAAGATGAGGATCAAAATCATGATACTAAAAGTCGCATCATCAGAAGTCGATGTACTCAAAAAATCCTTTATTTTCATTTAGAGTTCCCCGACAACACCCCCCTGTTATAAAAAAAACTAACATGTGTTTTTTACTGCAGCCATGAGCTCTTCTACCATTAAACATGTCTCCGAACAAGAGATTGCTGAAACAAAAAGGTAGTTAGTAATATTGGGAACCTGTGTAATTCTCATGAACATCTTGATGAAAATTGCTCTACGTTTTGACATCCAACCTTGTTGAGTAATTTTGCTGAATTGTGATTTTTTTATTTGGCGCAGGCCATGCATGAGAAGGCAGTCTGCAAGGTTCAAGTCTGAGCAGCGAGAAAACTTGTTTGAAATCGAAGACGTTAAATTCTCTGATTCTCATAAGAAATCACAAACCCCTCCAAGAAGATCTTCGATTGGAGGGAGCAGACCTCCTCGCAAAGCTGCTGGGAAGGTTCAGTCTTACAAGGAGATCCCCCTCAATATAAAGTTAAGGAGAAAAGAATGAAATACAGTGTTACTAAACTTGATCAGGGCCCTTATCAAGTCTGTCACTGAAGGCAGCTGTAATTGTATCAGAAGTAGTGTACATGTCTCTCATGTACTGATTTAGTAGATGTTATGTATTGACAACATTTATTTGAAAACTTTTTAGGGTTTTTCTGATTTCCGGCTGGATTCCAGAGTTCTTATACACTTGATCCATAAACCCGAACCTCCGAGACTCAGGTACAAGTAAGAAAAACAGTTTATAGACTTAAATAACAAGTTTGGATAGAATTAAATCAAGAAAATGCAAACTAAATGAGAAAATTTTATTGAAGCAAATGCAGGAAGCACAAGCCGCGTAAAAGAACATAGATGGGACTTAAAGGTACGCGGCGTCAAAATGTCACCCTTTCGCTGTTTCGGTTTGGTTGCCATTATGCATACCATACAGCTTTCCTTGTTGTGCATGCTACATTTGAACTGCTTTTCTCATTCCTTTTCAAACTAAAATCCCTATAAAATCCCTATAAAATCCTTACATACATTCCTATCAAGATTCTGAGGGAGAGAACAACATGCTTCATAATTAAAAAAGTTTCTACAAAACTAAGGGACAAAGGTCCATGTCCAAATGGACAGCTTTTGTAATTTTCTGATTTTGTCCAACACCTACCAAGAAATATAACAACCAAAAGAAAAAAGCACAAGACCAGAAGACCACCAAACTGCAAACAAAAATGACTGTAACAGCCACTGTAATAATTATTAGCAACTGCAAACTACAGCAACTTCTAGCAGTAATAACTAACACTTATTATAAGTGTGGTTGATGGAATTAGAGAAGTATCATAGATAGAAGTTTAACTGCAGCTTAACTACTTCACCTTCTCATTTGCTTAAGTTCTTCTTGAATTCAACTTTGCTACATGGATTACTCTAAAAGCTCAGTTATCAACATGTCTCCTTATTTCAGCCATGGAAAGGTAACTAACTCTAACTGATGGGTGTTTGTGTTTCATTCATAAAGTTCTACTTTTGATCAAATGGGGTTTGTAAATTTTACATTTTGTGAAATGGGTTGTGTTCAGAATTTGGAGGAAATGGGCCAGCAGAGCTGGCTGTGCTCAATTGTGGAGCTGGAGTCACTTAAGATGCAAGCTCAGGAGGAGATAAGGAGAAGAGATGAGCAGTTGAGAAATGTCAAGGAGTTGCTTCACAAAGTAATCAATGAGAGGGATGAAGCTCTTCGCAAATGTCAAACATTACATTTTCAAACAACACTTCTCAAGCAACAACAGAAGCATATCAGCTTGTCATCACCATATGGTGATGACAACAGCATTGAATCCTATCCATTACCAAAGTTACAATCTTTTCAAGAAGATGTGATCCTACCTGGCAACAAGCATCCACTGCCGGAGAAAGGGAAGCTACTACAAGCAGTGATGAAAGCTGGGCCACTACTTCAGACCCTTCTTCTCTCAGGACCTTTACCTCAATGGAGACACCCACCTCCACCACTTAACTCCTTTGAAATTCCACCAGTCACTATTAATAACATCAGCATTTACAAAATTTGCAGAAAAAGAGGTCTCATTAGTACCACATCCAACTGCTCAGATTCATTCAGTGAATGTCACAAACTCCAGAAACAGGATAAGAAAACCCTTGAGCCATTACTTGTGAACTCCACCACTTACACTTGATCCAAAAACATGAACTTTGTCATGTTATGATGATTTAGTCATTAGATTCAAGGTTAAATTTCCAGGTTTTGACCAAGTTTCTGTAACATTGAACTCTCTGATCATCCTTGTTTTGGTTTTTTTGCATGTATCAGATCATAGATATGAGATATCTGCACTGCCCCCACAGATACTCAAATGTGCATGAAAAGCATCAAATCCAAAAACTAACTAAACACACATTTCCTCTACAAATCAAATTCAAGCACTGAGATTAGTGGTTGTGATTGTGAACTCTCACTTTAATCTCAATTAAGCTACATTTAGTAGAGACATGCTGCTTAATTTGGAGTTAAGAATTTTCCATTAACTAAAGCTTTACATACCCACTTGCATCTCTTTGTTGATTATTTTAAAGTGATTTGGTCTCCCATCATTTGCTGCCTTTTTCTTCAGTATGTCAACTTTTCCACCTGCTGGTTTCCTTTGACTCAGGTTAGTGGGTACCCTCTTCTGCATGCCGCCTGTTCTTCTTTTTAAAAACGCTGCCGTTTAGGGATGGAAATTGGGCTTTCGTGGGCTACCTTAACTAAAGGCCCATATTATAATTATTATTTTTATATATGAATGGGAATGGAAGTCTACAAGATTTCAAGGTTTACTGAATTTTTTTATTAAAAAAAACTAGTTGAAGAGGGTGGCTTATAATACAATTTTTATTGTCATATTTATTAAGCTTATAATTTATTAGGAATCGAACTCATAACGTGCGACTTATAAAACAAAATTCACTGCTAGTAGGCTAGTCTTGATGGACGGTTTACCGCACTATCTTCTAATATCATATATTCAATTCTGATTAAAGAACCGACATTATTGTCCTACAGAAATGTTACATCTGTTGTATTTGCTTCCAGATGAGTGGATCTAAAGAGGAACTAATGATTCCAATAATGATTCAATAAGCTTAATAACTCACCAAATTCAATTATTATGTACTTCAAATTATTTGGTGGTCTCATTATTTTGTTTGTAAGTGTCATAAATAATTCAAAGGACAATATCCAAATGATAATGTAAGTAGTTCATAGTTTTGTTTGTTTCTTTGTTCATTTATTACTTGTACAAAATTTGTATACAAAAACCTTTAAAATTGAAACTCGAGTTAAATATCTTATCATGTGAGGATGGCAGAATGTCCTGAATGTTCACTTTCAGGTGGGCACGTTCATATTCCTCATCTTCATTTTCATCAAAACATCTACTACAAAACACTAACGACTTCCGACTTGGGAGGATTACACTTCCATGTCTTACCATGAAATGCCAAGAATCTTCTTATACCAATCTCAAGTATCAATAATTGGTGGTGGTTGCACCCATCAATGCTTTCTCCTAGCACAAATCTCATTTTTCGAATTTCGTTAGTATCCAAACGTTCAATCGAATAAGAGATTTATTTGCTAGGTCTACCAAAATGCCTTTTTTTAAAATTGATTTTAATCGTCGCTCAAGGATTGAACATATCCCAAAATTAAGGCGGTGATCAGAATATTCTATTGAAATGAATTCTGTGCGCATCGATGATTCACGTAACTCGTTACCCATCACATAATTTATTAAAGTCTTTGTAATTCCCTCCCTAAATGGTAAAACTGATAGATCCACTAGGATTATGACATTCTGATTTGTTGCACTTATATTGGATAAACCTTCAATATTAATTGCTGCAAAGTCTCGGAATATTCGTGAGCTCATTTATGTCTCAGCACCACAGTACGACACCGTTTTCAACGTTCGACTCCAAACGCACTCCACATTTTTATTCTTATCGTTCCCTCCTCTCGTCTCCGTTTTTAAATCTCTCCGCGTTTTAAACCACCGGGAGTTTAAAGCGGCGCTCACCGAGTCAACGCCTGGTCAAACCTTCTTACAGTCTGGTCCAGTTCTCGTCTCTGCTTTTCCGTTCGCTTCTTTTTACGCAATCAATTGTCGCTTTCACTTTTTTCAAGTAATTCGTGTGAGTTTGATTCGTTATTTGACTGCCTGCAAAAAGTTAGGTTTAGGGTTTAGTATCGGTGACGTTTTGCTCGTAAATTTGAGATCTCACTTTGTTGTTGTTTTTTCTTTTAGAATTATGGTTATGTTTTAGGCTTCGTTTGGTTCGTGGAAAATTTGAGGTTCGGAAAGAAAATTGAAGTTAAAATGGAAGTGTGTGTGTGTTTGATTGTTAAAGGAATTTCGACAAACTGATCGAAAACATCGATACTAATTTTTCTTGTAAATTCTCATTACATTTTCTGCTATTTTGTGTAGATCCAAAACAGGGTTTAAGGTTTGGCTGGTGGTGGAGTGGATGGATTTTTAGGGATTTGGAGGAATTTTTTTGGGAGGGATGGAGAGGAGGATGAGTGCGTTTGGCAGGGAAATTAGTCCGGAGAGGGCGAAAGTGTGGACTGAGAGGCCCCCCAAGTATGTACAGTATAGGAAGGTTTCTGTGTTATACTATCTTTGTAGAAATCAAAGGCTTGAGCATCCTCATTCTGTTGAAGTTACGTTGTCCTCTTCGGATGGGCTATATTTGAGAGGTGCGCATAACCTACATTGTTAACAACTTCTTACCGAAAACTATGGATTTTATTTTGTTTTGTTTTTACTAACGTTTTGTTTGTGTCTGCAGATTTTATAAAAAGGCTGAATGAACTGAGGGGACGAGGCATGGCATCTCGATATTCATGGTCTTGTAAGAGGTACGTGTAATCTGACTTCTTTGGAGTCCATTGCCTTATGGTTCAAATTACTTGAAATCTGTTAACCATATTAGCATGCTTCAAATTACTGGTAACGGTATAAATTCTGTCTCCAGTTTCTGAACAGAATTTGTTTCTCGATTGATTTGCTACTTTCATAATTGAGAAACTGTCATACCGATGATAACCTCCAGACAACCTGTATCTTATCCAAATATTTTAAGTGTTATTTAGTTTTTGTAACATGATTTGATTGACGAATAATATAAGCAGGAGCTACAAGACTGGATTTGTGTGGCATGATCTTAGCAAAGATGATTTAATTCATCCTGCAAGTGGAAGTGAATATGTCCTTAAGGGATCAGAGTTTATTGAAGAGCCAAATTCAAGTAAATAAATTTAAACTCTTCATTTTCGCATTTCACGCTTAACTTTTTCAGAATCAAATATTCCTTAAAATGGTGTTTTTGTGTATTATGTATTTATAGTTACCGAGAAAGGGTTTGGTAATACTGACCTGTTAAAGTTTTATTTTTGTTATATTGACAATTAGTTAGTGCAGCTTTTTAACGGGTATGCTATTATTTCTAAGCAGAGCAAATTGTTCCCAGTGAAAACATGAAGTATCAAAATCATAAGCAATTACAAGAGCCAACATCCTGCAGGAGGCGTGATGATTCATCAACATCTTCGAGCATGAATGGAAAAGAGCTAACTCTGTCTATGGTAGATGCAAATTCTCCTCGTCAGCATCCAGGCTCTTGCAGTGTTTCTCCTGTGTATAGAGCATCCCCAGTGGGTAATCTTAGTTTGGTTGAATATAAAGTCGATGTCGGTGGAAAGGCTGCTAATGCCTCGACTCAGACCGAGGAAAATTCTGTCTCCGAGCAATTGCAAGAGACTTGTACTAGAGGTGTATCAGCAGATGATATACCGTTAACGCATGTATTGCCTTCCAACCAAATTCCTGAGGTCAAAAAGCGTCATGTCATGTCCTGTGCATCTGGATCTCCTCCTCCCAACTGTCCCAGTCCTAGTGAATCTTCATCAGCTGGAGAAACGGAAACCTTAGAATCATTGATTAAAGCTGATGCTAAGAAAATGAACAACAGAATTCTCAAAGAGGAAAATGTCAGCATGTCATCTAGCGTCAGGCTAAAGGCAACAAATATGATAATGCAGCTAATTTCTTGTGGATCAATATCGGCTAAAGATCGTAGCTTGGGGTTCATTCCTACATACAAACCAAGGTTTTCTAGTTCCCAATTCCATTCTCCTCTTTATTCTTCTTCAGTTTTGTTAGGAGAAATGGACTGCATGTATGAGGGTCCAAGGAAGTTGGGTATCAAATTGGAAGATAAGGAGTACTTCAGTGGTAG
Organism: Sedum album; assembly: GCA_006409495.1. Lineage (NCBI taxonomy): Eukaryota > Viridiplantae > Streptophyta > Magnoliopsida > Saxifragales > Crassulaceae > Sedum > Sedum album. The sequence goes on along the minus strand of QZGG01001914.1, from coordinate 29,445 downwards.
CTTGATTGAGACTAAAATGCTCAAGGGAATTGGTAGTTTGGCAGCTTTAAAGCAATCTTCTTCCTTTGACACTGATAGGTACAACTCTCACTGTTAATATAATGTAATTGTGTTTTTCCTTTCATAATCAGCAACTTTAGCTATACATGTGAAACATTGTTCGTTAGCAAGTACCATATAATCACACAAGTTTAGTCTTCCAGAAAGAAGTTTTTTTTATGTGACCTTTTCTTTCCTGTTGGTAGTGTGTTAACATCTGATGCTAATCCTCTATATATTAGGAATGAATGAATCCTTCATGAGTTCTCAGTATCAAAATACTCCTGCAGCTAAAATATTTTTTCAAAACTAATCCAGGACATCCAAGCTGTCAATTGCGGATGAGGAGAAGGAAGAGGCAGCATCAACAGGTTCAAAATGTATTTCACTTTCAATCAAAGCATCTCTTGGTAGGCATCCAAGGTCAGAGTCCATGAGGTCTCCGCGTTCAGACAAACCAAGAATGTCCTCAGAATTCTACAGGTCTCAAACCTCAACTCCCAGTGGTTCGGTCGGTAACAGCAGAAGGATAATAGACACATTTGTTAAGAAGTCACCTAAGTCATCTACCATCGGCTCTTTCAGGGAAGATAGCAAAATAACAAAAATTGAAGAAAGGTGAGTTAATGAATGTACATTGTCTTGCTAAACTTACCATTGACTTAATAATCAAAATCAATGTTGGTTGATATTTGCTTTTTATTGAATTTACAGACTTGCTTCTGGCGCTCGCGTCATTATTCAGTCAAAACATTTTAGTGATACAAATTAGCCGGAAAATTGGAATTTCTTTTAGGAAGCTGCTGTTGGCATCACCATTTATGAGCTAAATGAGCCAGTGCAAATTTGTTGTCAGTTCCAACATCTTACTTTTCAATGCATACACTGTTCCCTCCATATATTCATGTTTCTTTACATTTCAATGGGCTAATTCCATATCGTCAAGGTGGCCCACTGTCCAATGGGCTTGTTATCATTTACTCAGGCCCAATGACGGGCTTCTTTTAAATTTTCCACTACTTCTGACAAGCACAATTCGAGTGATAGGACACGTGGACACCATCGAAGCCATCGATAACAAACAGTATCGGAAGCAATTGACGGCTACAATACTCGATCCGTGCGCACACCCTTCAACAAATAGTATCACCACTTCTTTCACTATATAAGTAAACCTCAATTAACTAAACTGCATCCTTCATTCGGTCTCCCAATCGCAAACCCTAGAAATTTCAAATTCTAACTTTCAACCATGGCGGGAGGAAAAGCACTGAAGAAGCCAGCGGAGAAGAAACCAGAAGCCGAGAAAGCCCCAGCGGAAAAGAAGCCCCGAGCCGAGAAGAAGGTACCTAAAGAAAGCGCATCAACAACCGATAAGAAAAAGAAGCGAACGAAGAAGAGCGTAGAAACCTACAAGATCTACATCTTCAAAGTCCTTAAACAAGTCCATCCTGACATCGGAATCTCAAGCAAAGCTATGGGAATCATGAACAGTTTTATCAACGATATTTTTGAAAAGCTTGCTCAGGAATCTTCTAGACTTGCTAGGTATAACAAGAAGCCTACTATTACTTCTAGAGAGATTCAAACTGCGGTGAGGTTGGTGTTGCCTGGAGAGTTGGCTAAGCATGCTGTTTCTGAGGGTACCAAGGCTGTTACTAAGTTTACTAGTGCTTAGATTATCTATGGTTATGTTGATTAGGGCATTTGGTTGATGTTTAATATGTGTTTAATTTCAGCGTATGCTTTTGATGGATTCTTTTGCGCCTTATATAAATTATGGTTGGAATGATTCATTTGTTGAGTTTATTATTATCAGTTTTGTAACTAATGTAGAGTTTGTGGTTTCTGGAATGTTGAAAATGTGCTGGTTATTTTGTGCTAATGCATCGTACAATTTGGTTGTCTTTTGCAAGATCTTTGTGAGCATCTGTCTATCTCATCCCGGTATGTATGTGATTTACATACAATTTATATCTTGGAGTAAAATGTGTCAACAGCATCGAAGTAATGTACATGACTTTTCAGCGGCTTTGATGGTTTTTTTTGAAGGTAGAAGAGGCTGCCAATGCGGTGGGCAGGATGATGTAAATTCTTGCATATGGTGATATAATTGTGATGAGTTGTAACTTTGAGGTGATCATCTGTTGGATTGTTTCTTTTGTGATTGTGTACATTTTGATGTCAAGAAATTTGCAGGAGGGATAGGGGAGTTTGCTGTCAAGGTAACAATTTTGCTTTTAGTTGTCCGTACTTTGTGTTTATCATGTAGATGTTTGCACTCCTTGGGAGTGTGACTTTTAATTGGGGCTCCAATAGTTTTTTAATTAAAAAAATCCCTTCAATTGATTATATGTTGCTATTGAAGAGATTAATGGATGAACTCCCCAAGGTATGATATGATATAATTGCTGTGAGCAATTTGTGCATTGAGCTCTTAGTGATCTTTTTAATTTCTGCTTTATTCACAACTGGGGTTTTCTGGTATTGTTGCTTCTTTCACCAGTTTCCTCAAATTATCATATGAATTACCTCTCCTTTAGACCTATAGACTCTCTTTGAAATATTTATTCATATGTAAAGAACCAATTATGCTGGATTCTGAAGGAAGTATGTATATATGCAATGCAGTTTATTTAGGTATTAATTAAATCGCAGTTAACCGTCTGATAATAGAAGCCAACATGTTCTGGTTTGATGATGTCTGACAGCAGAAGCCAACATGTTCTGATTTCTGTACATGACTCCTTCCGATCGCAAATGAATACAAAATGATCCCTTTAGGCTATATATCCTACTATCTTTTGGCTCCAAGAGGGCCGGTTTGAACAACACCTTTATGAAATTGTCCATTTCGACAGGGCATCTGGCATTTTGTAATGGGTTTTTTAGCGAAAATCACCAGTCCAATAGGGCAATTTGAGACAAACCACCCCTCCAACTTTTTTTAAAAATAACCACCTCTTAATTGTAACGGTACTCAATCATGCCACCCCTTGCACTATTCCGGCGTTGACTATCATTAAACCCGCCGTTGACTCATCTGAATTTTAATTAAATTTTAAAATAAATCTTAATTAAATTAATTAATTACTAATCTAATCACATCATCCATCTAAAAGACAATTTCTAAAAAACAGAACCGTGCAATATTATATTTTAATTTTTATAATTACATGTTTATGTTCAACTAAATATTTTAAAATAATTATTATTTGTATATCGTTGGGAATGTAGCCAAATCAGTTTTATAATTATAAATTTTAAAATCTTATTAACATTATATTTCGAATTATATTTTATTTATATATTTATATAAACATTTTTTGTTTAGTTTAGTTAATTTTTATATAGTAATATTTTTAGTAACATTATAATTTATCTTTTTATTCACATATAATTATGATTACTCTTAAAAAATTTGGGTCCTTTTTTATAATTTAAATTTAAACTTATGAATTAATTTAAATTTGGTTGATGTTAAATTGTTTTATTTTTTATTACTGTAATATTTTTAGCTTAGTTTATTTAATTTATTAATATTTTTTGTTTTATTTAATAATATAATTTTTTATTTATATATAATAATTATAATTGTCATAATTTTGGACCATAACCGAACCATACCACAATTTAAAACTTATCAATTAATATAAATTTTGATTGATATTAAATTATTTATTTTATATTATTATAAAAATTTAGCTTAGTTTATTTTATTTTATTAATATTTTTTATTTAATAATATAATATGCAGTTTTATTTATATGAATGATGTGATTAGATTAGTAATTAATTAATTTAATTAAGATTTATTTTGAAATTTAATTAAAATTCAGATGAGTCAACGGCGGGTTTAATGATAGTCAACGCCGGAACAGTGCAAGGGGTGGCATGATTGAGTACCGTTACAATTAAGGGGTGGTTATTTTAAAAAAAATATTGGAGGGGTGGTTTGTCTCAAATTGGCCTATTGGGCGGGTGGTTTTCGCTAAAAAACCCTTTTGTAATCTATGCATTCTGAGTCTTGATTTAAAAAGATTGGACTTCTAGCACTGGCAGTTTTATTTTTGGTATTTTTTCATACTAAACTTACTCTTGGAACTCTGGTTATTGATTAGTCTCTTTTGTGTTGCAGAAAAGTCTTCTTTACGTAGGTTCTTACTGGCTTCAATGTAGACTGGTTGGGGCTTGATGCTGTTGTTTCTGAGCAGGGATTGCTTTTGGTAATGGCTGAATTTTGTGGTATTTATTTATTGTAAATCAGAAAATAAGTAATTATTTAACATGACGAAGTGGGGTTGGCCTAGTGGTTAGGCACCCACTACCTGGACCAATAGGTCTCGGGTTCGAGTCATGGGGTAGGAGTGAATTCCGATAATCCCTTTTAAAAAAAAAAAAAGTAATTATTTAACATGATGCAGGTTTCATGGGGCCTCTTCTGAATGATCTTTCCAGCCCAAAAATCCAACATGTTTCTTTCCTACTACTCCCTCGGTCCCATTTTGAGTGACCCATTTGAGAACTTTCACGGTTTTTAAGAAAATTGAAAAATGTGAGATAAAAAGTAAGAAAGAGAATGAGTGGAATAAAAAGTATGAAAGAGAGTGTAAATGTATAGGTAAAAAAGTTTCTATTTTAGGAAATGGGAAGATCATTTTGGGACATCCAAAAAGGAAATGGGACACTCATAATAGGACGGAGGGAGTACTAAAAACACACATGTCAATTTGAAGATAGATAACGTCAGTCAAATTTTTATAACACTGAAAGAATATTAAGGTTGATTTCGATCAGTCGAACAGGTCGGGGCGACAACATCACAACAATTGAAAATTAAATTTAATCTCAAACAATCAATGATTTTTCTAACCGCGCTAGCGATCTTACTCAGAGCGTTAATTCTCCTAAGATGAACACCCAACTTAAGGAAGCGAACTCATACTAGCAGGGACTCCAAGATATCCAGCGATTATACCTCAATTGGTGATCGATTTTTAAACAATCGGCCGATTACTAAAGGTCAAATGTCCTTGATCAATTATCCTTTCTCTATCACTCACCGACTTAAATCTGAAGATTCCCAAGTCCAATCGGCCGATTACTAAATTTTGGGCGTGTTCCCCTAAGTAACCCCGCAGCTTTTCCCACCACGTCCGCCTGTCGAGCTCCCTTTTGCCCTCTCCGAATCGCCATCTCTTTGAGTCCTCCCAGCCTCGCGTAACGCGTGTATCTCTCCTTTTTCATTCGTTTTATAAGGGAAATACTATATGACCAACCTTATTTGAAGGTGTGTTTTTTCTTCATTTATTCAGGTTCTAAGTTGTGATGAAAGATTATATGGGCTCAACTTAGCAGCACTTAAGGATGTCATACCTTTGTTTCCATATGCATAGAAAGCCTTTCATAATGGCTTCCATGTGAGTTACGGTACATTTGTAGACAGATTGGTATTTTTTGAATAGATGAACCATCAAATGGCAGCCTCATGCCAACATTTGCCTTGTTAAGCGGATGCCTAGCGCCTGATATCTGTAAATCCAATTTGTGGCAATTTAACTCTTTCTTCCATGATCAGATACGGAATCAAAATCCTGATGTTTGACCCCGTCATAAGCCATAGCCGTGTCTTAGAAGGATCAGACACTGCAGTTCGTATTGGGCTGACCTGCACACATTTGAAAGCAATTAAACATCACATGACTATAAAAATCAAACTATGTGTGAATAATGGAACTAAATCTGACTGCATGCAATTTCATATCTTGACCCAAAATACAACATGAATATGGGAAACCCAATATGAAGCGTCCGAGTCGTATTATTAAACAACTTGAGTTAAATGTAGTAGACTCTAAGTTGCTAACCTCAGAAAGCGAGGGCTGTTGCCGAGATAATTTTCATAGATGTCTGGTAAAGTAAATCACATATGATCAGAGCAGCAAAACATAGAATAATAAGGTTCAGTAAGTGGTGGATTGGAGTGTGAAGTTATATACCGAAGGAAGAGCCTTCCAAGTTCCATATCCACACAGCATCATTAAAATATCTTCCTTTTTCTGAGATACCAATACATGAAATAAAATGCAATAACAGCCCCCACAATTATTCCTGCCGTAGTAAACCAAAATGCAAGCTGCAATCCAGGAGAAGCATAATTAATGAGCTGTAGAGATAGAAATACAAACAACAAGAATTCTTTGCCAAGTGCCATTCTGAGTGTCAAAAAACTTACTGCCTGGTCTTCCAGGTAGGATCTCAAATTCATGCCAAATATACCTGTAGCAAAAGTTTTAATAACTGAATATCTTAAGTGATGGACGGTATAAAAACTACTAACGACATGTCCCTTGCATTTTAGCTTTTCCGAGATGAACTAAAAGATTTCAGCAGTACCTGCAATAGGGCACCAACTGCTACACAAAAGGTTCCAACTTGGAGAAGCAACTCAAATCTGCTTACTTCTAGTCTTCGTGAACTGGAAATTGCATGCCAGGTATATAATGTGAAGGCGATATAACAATATAATATTTGGTAAAAATATTTTACAACTTTTAAAATACACAAGCTGCAACTTACGTGTCCAAGACGGAATACAAAAAGCATCTAGTAAAAAAGGAGCTTAACATAACTAAGAAAGTGAAGATAAGATTATATTCATATTCGAAGCATTATCATGTAAATAGCTTCACTTGGATCAAACCAGGTCATGGTTTGTACAAACATCAGTCTAAGAGGCTACTGAACTATATTTTCAGTAATTGAGACGTTGGTAATATATCGTAACACTGCATACCTTAAATTGACAGATATTGAGTCTTCCATTTCTCTTGCCGAATCAAGAAGACGTTCTGCCTGACTGTGACAAGACTCACATCTGTGACCAAAATGGAAGAGTTTTCACACGCGTGTTACACTCTATTTCCATTGAAAATCACTAAGGTTCCCTCTTCAAAGCATATAAATACGTACAATGGTAAGGACTACAAGATGATTTTCTTCTCTATCTTCAAAAGATTCTTATGCAGACTTATTTTTAGATAAAATATTTAAGATTCAGGTACAGTTGACCATTCAGATATACCTCTGCAGATAATTCTCCAGGAGCATTTCAATTTCTTCTTCCTCTTCTAAGAACATGAGCAATAATCAATAAAAATATCAGTCATTAATTGGGTCAATGCATCAACCAGTCCAAATTTGGAAGTCATACCTTCAGCAATCTGTTTATCAAGAGGAACAGAACATTCCATCTCATCATTACCCTTTTTGAGTGTACAGTTTCTACCCATAACACATATACGGCGAATTTCATGTGGATCTTCTAATAGATCAAGCAACATTTGTCGGAGAGCTCCAGATCTTGAACCCAACTCAACCTACCATTGAGTTCAGAGTTAAAATGCAATGTAGGTTCAGTTCAGTTATATTGGGTTTAAAATATTGGGTCTTTAAGGATGCATACCAAAGTCTGCTTGCTAATGCGTAGCTCCTCCAATACATCAGCTGTTAAACGGTTAGGTAAGACTTCAAGCAATGCTTGGACCTGAAAAAAGATGTAAAACTTCATCATATAAGAACTAACACGATTGCAACTTTACAAGAAAGCTCAACTTTAGTCAAAAAATATTAGCTTAATTCCAAGCAAACTCTTGCAAGGTTAACAATTCAAAAAATGATCGCGTATATAGCCCTGGACTCAATAATGCTTTCAAGAGAATCGAACGCTAGTCATTTGAGACAAATGTGAACCATGAGTTTTTTGAATCCAGTAATATGTGCAATAAAAACATCACTGCCAGCGGAACATTAAGTTCAAGATTCACATTGGGTTCAAGATCCATTAGCCGTTGTTCCAGACGCTGGATTCTTGAGTGCAAGGCCGCTTCGACAACCTGTAATAAATCATATTCAAGACTTCTTTGACTCTATGGTCAAACAATTGTGTTGTCTGATATTATAATCCCGAATCCTGATATTAAACTGACCTCTAGCTCAAAAGGCATTGATGGCGCTCCATTCATGCCTTTAGGGTTTAACCTAGGCAATAAAGAATCCAAGAAAGCTTTCCCGCCTCTCCTGAAAATATCAAACATAACGAGAACCCTTTTATCTTTCATAAACCAGATCAGATTTAACATGTCGAGTTTCTTGAATGAATAAAGGGACTACCTGTTGTAGTTGAATATGTAGACACAGTCCTGCATAGCAATTGCCCTGAGTGATCCCATATTTAAGAGAATAGCATGCTCACGAACCTAGTTCACTTACAAACATCATTAAATTCCATTCAACTGACGACATTACAAACAGTACACAAATTCCTTGACAAAGCTTTATACAAATTGTATGAGAAAAAAGATGCTTATAAAGCTAAATACATACCAGCAAAGCAGGCATTGAGTTTGTCAACCACAACGAAGGATCAACACTTCGGATATCCCTTGGTCGCAGACCTGTCTAACAGCAAGCATTGTCAAGTAAAACTATCAAAAACATTGAACAGAAAGATGATATTTGTTACACCAATCAGTGAACCCTTTCTCATTGTCTTACATTATATCCTTGAATATTAAACTATGATTGTTGCATGGGACAAGGCTGAATCACATTAACATAATACACGATCAATCAAACTCAACATACGTATAGAAGACAAAATTCAATTTACCGCTAGATTTCAATAGTTGTCTTCTATTAATTTTCCTGGTGGAAACACGACCATCTGAACTCACTTCAACCACCTATAATCAAGTGAAAACACAGTCAGTACTCAATAAACCCTAAACCATTTTCAAACTACGACTAATGTAAGCATAGTTACGAAAACCTCATAAACAGGCTCACGGATCCCAAGCGACGAAGACTCTCCATACGCCGAAGAAGATGAAGTCACAACGCCGTTGCCTTCGATAGACTCAACCCGATCCTCTTCGTAACCGACCTTATCGTCATCTCCTTCAATACACTCAACACTATCCACATCGTAACCGACCTTATCGCCGTCTTCACTTTCTTCCGCTTCGCTCGTGAAGATCTCCGAACCCGGTCTAGCCGAATTCACCACCGTGAAATTCACCGAAGCAGTGAAAAAACTCGAGTGACGTTTCCTCACAGAAATCCGATTTGACGAGCGCTTCATCGGCGTATGATGAGGCGAAGGCGAGTAGATCGGAAAGTGATGCAGAAGTGTAAACGAAGACGCTGCGGCGGAACAGATCGGAAAAATCGCCATTAGAAATTTAGAACAAGACTGCAGATGCTTGCTTGCTTTTTATTGCTTCTGGATAAAACGTAACAAACTTTTTCGTGAATGTACCAGGAAACAACACGTGTCATGATATCATTCGCTAAAAAGAAATAAAAAAAGTTGACTTTTCAACGCTTCTTCACTTTTTTATCTATCGTAATTCATTCCAACCGTCAATTAAATTATTTGAAATATACACCGACTTGTTATTTCATTATGCATTGTTTTTTCAGGCTCCGTTCTGGATTTGTTGGGCTGGGCCCAAGTTTTTGAATCCTGCTCTCATAACAAGAATACAATCTCACAAATAAGGATTAAAATTAGGGTTAATTACAGATGACCACCCGCATAATATGCCATATTCCATGCCACCACCCTTATATTGTAATATTACATTCGAAGTGGAAACATATTTATTATAGAGGTGGTTTATTGTAATAAAAATACTATTATTATATTAAAAAATTAATATATTTAACGGTAACGGTGACAGTACAGTGCGTGGGTGGTTGATTGGAAATTTTATACTTATAAGGGTGGTGGAATGTATTATTACAATATAGGGGTGGTTTGGTGGAATATCGCACATTATACGGGTGGTTATCCGTAATTAACCCTTAAAATTATATTTTTTAGGATGGATTTATAGTGAAGGGTTCTAGGAGGACATGCATCTTTTAGTAAGACAGAGGGACACAATCTCAGTTGTTAATTTTTATCAATCCAACGGTTGATATTGGTAACCGTCAATCACCAACCACCCGTGTTCTTGCAAATCCAACCGTCTAATTAATTAAAAACCAACTTTAATCTCAACCGTCAAATTAATCAAATCAACGGCAAAGATTACGTCCTTATGTCTCACTAAATTTACATGTCTCTCTAGAACCCAACTCCGGATTTATAAATTTAAATAGTTTTGTTTTAACGAGTTAAAATAATGTAGTTTTATTTTGAGAGTTCGGTTCTTAAGAGACATTAAAATTATGTAAGACAAAAGAACATAATCTCAACCGCTCATTTTGATTAATCTGACGGTTGAGATTAAAGTAATTATGAATTAAAATAGGTGGTTGAATTAGCAAAATACACGGACGATTGAGAATGACGGTTATCAATATCAACCGTTGGATGAATTGGAATCAACGTTTGAAATGATGTCATTCCGTCTCACAAAAAAAAATTGGAAATTTTTATCACAAAAACTTGTATGTCCTTTTAGAACTTAATCCTTTATTTCGATATGTTTAAACAGATCGCTTTATGGAATCCGAGTCGTTTACAACAGTTTTTTCATCAAGAACTCGAGTTACAAATTTACTGAGTTTATTTAATGAAACATGTACAGTTATTAATGTATATAGCTTATTAAAATGCTACCTTCTTTAGTGAGATTATCTTAGCACATCCACTTCTGTAACCAGCTGTTAAAAACAATATCAAAAAATGGAACATCGGACATGTACGCATGGCATTCGATAAATAACCTCAGACACATGATTAGTGACATTAATTGATGCATGAAATATTATTTCATATGATATTCTTTTCGAGATTTTATTTATATTTTGATCGATTTGGTCATGTGTCGTAATCGACTGAAGCTTTTGTTATTACATATCTGCTGCTTGCTGCAGCTTGCAGATGGTAGTTGGTTGATAATTGCACTTGTTGTTGAATTTTGATTCTGTTCGGATAATTAAACATGTTTTGTTTCGAAGTTGAAACATTAAACCTCAGCACTCATTTGCATTTAGTAGTGCAAATGTCAAACATTAACATTTTAATCAACATTATTAATTTAATGGCTGCTTTAACATTTAAATGTAATATTTATCTTTTTGTTTTATTACTTTATGAATTAAAATGATTAATAACGTTAAAGTTTTCAGTTGAGAATCTTAGGGTTGCTGATATAGAGAGGCAAAGTCATATAATTACAACCTTTTACTGTTAAGAATAAAATAATTGGATGCATTAAATATCTAATGTTACTAGTGTCAGTAGCATGAGTGGTGTCCTGACTGATCATTAAAGCAGTTTGTCAGATGAAAGTTATAGGAGTAACTAGCAGAAGCTACACTGTTCATCATCTCCAATCCATCTAACCCTTTTTCCAATTAATCTGAACAGTCATTTTGGAATTATTCTTAACCTCAAACCTTGTTTTCTTCTTAGCCTTTTGATGCTCCTCAACATTGCTCACTCCACATTTAGCAGCCAATCGCTCCATTTTCTACTAAAACTATTTTAAAAACATTATCATTTTACAATTAATTTTGGTATTGGTTAAAAACCAACATTTTAAAATTTTGAAGCTAAGGTGATGATTTTTTAATAGGATTTGAATCACTGACATTAAAAAAAATACGGACCGTTAGATCGTAACTTCAAAAAATTATGATTTTAAAAACTAATTAATGGGTTCAATTATTGTACTTGACTCAGAAACATTTTCAATCAAATAAGCATAATAAACAATTGTTAAAACAAGGTAGGTACATTAGGTTAAGTGGACAAAGAGCAAGAAGTTGTCCAACAAACATTGCTGATTAAAATGTAGAAACTCAGTTAGTTGCTTGCACATAGTTTAGGTTGACTTAAGACAGAAAAGATGTGATCCAGCATCAAGAATTAAATTCAATCGTCGGAACAACATGTTATTTATTTCATAAATGATGGATCTGACTCTCATTTAGTATATGTTTTTTACACAGAGCTCTATACCTAGAAACATGTGCCTTGCCAATTGTTGTCATTTATATTTGGCCACACCCTTTAAGCATATCATCACACATCCAACTAAGATCCTCTTGGCTTATCTAAAATATGCTTAACACGTCGAAATTTAGAGTTTACGACGAATATTTTTCATCAGAGTTAGGATCAAGAGAGATATCGTATTTTAAAATATATTGAAACGTTCTAAAATGGTAGGCTACCACAACATGTGTATTGAGTAACATAGGGAACTAAAAGAGTGATTGAATCCAACAAGACACAAGAGATTAGAGTAGATTAGATTTGGATATTATTAGGTTATTTTTCCTGCCTACTAAAATGTCGTTACTAGCATTTGATGGATTTTTATATGATAAAAAACGAAAGAAGAAATGAACAATGAGTTGGCTTTGAGTGTCGGTTGTGAACAAACTTGTATTGCTGCTAGAGTGTAGAGTGTGACACACATATTGCTTTCTTTGTCGGCCAGGTATTTCGCTTTTCACAATCTATCTTATTGATATATGTCATCGTTCACATCAAAGTGCACTATATGAAAGTTAAAATGAACGTAAACTTTTATAGATTTTATAACAAGTACGATTATTTTAATAACTATTAGAAATCGAACATATGACGTGTAATTTATCCGTAGATATTTGAGAGTAAAGAAATATTGGGTGCATTAACTAATGTGGTAAAGAAGGTGAAATATCACATGAGATTTTAGTAGAAGTTAGAAGAGACTATACACATCTGTCTAGACAGCCAATTCCAGCAAATACTGTACGCATCCTATTTTATTTGATTTAACTTGTCGTGGACCCCACTTCTTCTGTCACTATGTATTCTGTATTTCTGTGCTTCTCATTTTTCCAAAAATACACTAATTTTCATATTTAATACAAATTATAAAATTCAATATAAGATCCAAAATTGCACCAAAATATAAGCGATTTGAAACTATGTAATTTTAATACGAAATGAAAAAAAGCTAAGGTAATGAGCAGCAGTAAGCTGAAGCAGAGTCACATGGAAACAAGACTATAAAATACACACACAAATGACCAATTCACATCACTCTGCACTGCATCTCCTCTCCATCTCTCTTCTGCTCTTGCATTGCCCTCCCTCTGCTGTTTCCTTTCATTCATATGGATAGAAACATCAGAGGAGTTTGCTAACAAATACTCAAGCAACACAAAGGTGACTTTGTAACAGTAGCAGAGAGCTGACTGGAGTTTCAATACAAACCCACTTCAGTTTTATAGCTGAAGTAACTGTAGTAGCAGATTTAGTAGGTAGCTGAAACAATGGCAGAGGTGTCAATGCAAGATTTGATACCAGAGACATTTCAAGGGACTAGAGGTGACATTGGTGGACAAATTGGGATGTTGTGGGAGTTGATTAGAGCACCATTGATTGTTCCATTGCTTCAAGTTGCTGTGTACATTTGTTTAGCTATGTCACTCATGCTTTTCTTTGAAAGAGTCTATATGGGTATTGTCATTGTTCTTGTCAAAATCTTTTGGAAGAAACCTGAAAAGAGGTACAATTGGGAACCCATTTCTGAGGATTTGGAGATCGGCACGGCCGCCTTCCCCACCGTCCTCGTCCAGATTCCCATGTTCAACGAACGCGAGGTTTGTTTAAAAAAATTTATTCCTACATCGTAAAGACTTAATGACATTCTTGTTAGTAAATTCAATAACATTGTTGCAATACTCTCAGGTGTATAAACTGTCGATTGGAGCGGCCTGCGGGCTATCATGGCCCGCAGATCGACTAGTGATCCAAGTCTTAGATGACTCGACGGATCCGGTCGTAAAGGTAAAATCAATTCATCATCTACACAATGTGGGACAAAATGTTATGTAAAACAAGTCTAAAAATCAATGAAATTGAAATAGGAAATGGTGGAAAAAGAGTGTCAAAGATGGGCAAGCAAGGGACTAAACATAGTGTACCAAATCAGAGAATCAAGAGGAGGGTACAAAGCAGGTGCACTTAAAGAAGGGTTAAAACGCAGCTACGTGAAACATTGTGAATATGTTGCAATCTTTGATGCTGATTTCCAACCGGAGCCTGACTACCTCAGACGAGCTATCCCTTTTTTGTCACTAAATCCCGAAATTGCCCTCGTTCAAGCTCGTTGGATATTTGGTAACTACCCTTCCTTTTCCTTCCACGACCATACAAATTGTTTATTATATTACGTACTAAATCTTGTTGTCGGAAAATGACTGTTTTACCCTTGGAGTGTCGGTTGAGGTTTTAGATGTTTTAATGAATTGATCTGTTCATGTAATTGTGATGTTTACAGTTAATGCAAATGAATGCTTGTTGACAAGGATGCAAGAAATGTCTTTGGATTATCATTTCACTGTTGAGCAAGAAGTTGGTTCAGCTACACATGCCTTTTTTGGTTTCAATGGTGAGTTTCATGTTTTGGTAGGTATTGAGTAGTTTGATTTGATCACATTATTTGACGCTTTGGATTGCTTTTGTAGGTACTGCTGGTGTATGGAGAATTGCTGCAATTAATGAGGCTGGAGGATGGAAGGATAGAACTACGGTGGAGGATATGGACCTTGCCGTGCGAGCTAGTCTTAGGGGATGGAAGTTTGTTTACCTTGGTGATCTTCAGGTCAGAATTTCCTAGTTACTATTTCGATCTTCACAAAAAAATCTCATTCGAACTTTCACTCTGGTCTCATTTGTTAGTATCGAGTCTCTAGTTTGATATGATCAATGCAGGTGAAAGTGAATTGCCAAGTACATTCAAGGCTTTCCGGTTCCAGCAGCATCGATGGTCATGCGGACCTGCCAATCTTTTCAGGAAAATGGTGATGGAGATTGTGCGAAACAGTGTATGTGATCTAACTCTAAGTTTTACAAGCTGTCATTTCTTTGAGATATGAACTGATCTAACTTATTTGTGGATGCAGAAAGTCCGCTTTTGGAAGAAAGTTTATGTGATTTACAGCTTCTTCTTCGTCCGTAAAATCATTGCTCATATGATCACCTTCTTTTTCTACTGCATTGTGCTACCACTGACTATATTGGTTCCGGGAGTTTATGTGCCGATTTGGGGAGCAGTTTACATTCCATCTGTTATCACCATTCTGAATTCAGTTGGAACTCCAAGGTTTGCAACTAGTCAAACTCTTCGATGTCTCAGTTGAAATACTTCGACCCACACTGACAGATCATATTTGTATTTTTACAGGTCTATTCACTTGCTATTCTACTGGATCCTGTTTGAGAATGTGATGTCTATGCACCGCACGAAGGCTACACTTATCGGTCTATTTGAAGCAGGAAGGGTTAACGAATGGGTTGTGACAGAGAAACTCGGAGATATCATGAAGAACAAAGCAAATGCTAAAGCAGGGCCTAAGAGACCTCGATTCAAGTTCTCAGACAGGTAAAATCAACTTTCCTTTGTCCGATAAGCTGTCTTTGTTTGTATGGTATATATGCCTCAACGCGCTTGGAAATCTTAACCATAAATACGAGTACCGGTGGTAGGGTTAGGATGTTGGCCTTATTGATCATACAACCAAATATCACATGCCGTAGTTATGTTGGTAGGCACGCGACAAAATGTTACTGTCTTCTATATAACGGATACTTGTACATGGACCATTTTATTCAGATTTATGTGTACATTTGGATGCTCACTGCAGTGGCCGAGTGTGACTTATTTTAGTACAGTAGCATCAGACAGAAGGGTATTGGGCATATTTTGTCTTAACAGATTGTTCGCGGCTGATTTTGTTCGTACATGATGAAACAGGTTACTATGGCAGGAACTAGGAGTTGCTGCATTCCTCTTCTTCACAGGATGTTATGATTTCATGTATGGGAAGAACAACTACTTCATATATCTATTCCTCCAAGGTGTGACATTTACCATTGCTGGACTTGGCTTCATCGGCACCATTGTCCCTAATAATTAGTGTGTTAGTATACATCAGAAATGCATACACCAGCAGTATCGAAAGATTCTTGTGGTCATCATCTACCCCTTTACATATATCTACGTATTAGCTCGCAGCGTTGTTTAGTCGCAAATACTCGATAGTTTTGTCTATTTCTATTATTTGAAGGTCCTATGAAACACAAACTTGCACACAAGCATGAAGAAGAAGACATCTTAAAGGAAGAAGAAGAATACAGAGGCTTGTAGAGAATCATGCTTGAGATGTTTTGGGTAGAAAAAGATTTGTGTTTCTTCCATTGGGCAAATTTCTTGTAATATCAGATGCTTAAAACACTTTTTGCAACTTGTATTGTACTGAGATATTTCGAAGCCATCAAAAATCACACATTTAACTGGTTGATGTGGGACGATTTATCAACTGACATATTACAATTTTATCACAGTTTCTTCCTCACAAATAAAACACCAATGTTCTAGTGTCTAAAGAACATGAAAGAAACAACAATCATTGAATGAGTTGATGTTGGCTTGTGAGTTCATGGATGGTGGGATGTTTGTTCTGGTACGAGTATTATTGGTCCGCACCCATGATCAGGTTGGATGACTCCCGTGAGATGTTTCGATGTTTGTGTTTGTATTTGTGCTTGTATTATGCATGTAACATGTGATGTGATAGTGATTACAATTTGCAGTTGAACTTATGGAGACAATGTCCGTGCTAGATCATGACTTTTAAGGCCCATGCGGTGCTTCTATTTGCATATCTCACCCGAGTCCGGTTCCCTTGCGACTCCTTGCATGTGTGCAGATTGAGATTCTTCTATTTGCACTTTTGTTTTGCACTATATGCACATTCCATTTGCATTTGTGCATTTAGCTAAACGACAAAAATGTGACAAAAAAATAAAGTGCACATCTGCAATCGTTGCATCAATTTGATCCAATGGTGAGATATGGGGATCGCACGGATCGCAAATATATAAGGGGGTCGCAATTGAACCTAAATCTATCTCACCCCAAAGATTTCTTCTCAGCTGATTTTACCCGAAATCTGATGGGCTTCCTTTGTCCTTTTTCAGACTCTAACGTGATTTGTGAGTTCAAATTATGGGACTCATTTCCATTTCTGAATTTCAATCAGTTATTTTTAGTATAAAATTAGTTTTATAGTTCTAAAATTTGTATTATACTCCCTCCGTCCCGCTTTGTTTGTCCAAAAGCACAAAATGCACGGTAATTAAGATAGAAAGAATGTATAAAATGTGTGGTTGAGAATAAATAATTAATAAGTAAATGAGTAAAAAGTAGAATATGTGGTTGAGAATAAAGTAAAGTGGACAAACATAAGGGGACACCCAAAATGGAAAGTGGAGAAACAAAGCGGGACAGAGGGAGTAAGTCACAACAAAATTTCGCAATATGTTAATTTATCTGATACAAAAAAAATCTATTTTTTACTATTTTAAGTCAAATTTGCAGTGGATAAGTCATTAAATTTCTGCCCGTATTTAATATTGATAAACACAACTGCATCTGATTTCTAGAAATCAGTAATACATCCGTGCAAATTTAGGTTTAACTAAATTAACCCCAAATGCAGTGATTTTCAATTTAATTCAGAACAAGAAATCAATAAATTTTAGCAACGGAATAGCAAGAGGTATCTTCGCAGCTTTCTCCGCTTGTCCTGAACATGACGACACCGTTTCAACCTCGTCTTCAACTCGACACAGAAAGAAGTTCCTCGAGCCCAAATTGACAAGTTTCTCGGCCCGGTCCAACCCTAAATTATCAAATATAAATGATTAAAATCATACGTATTAACTCGGACGGTTTAGAAATTTAAACGGATTGATTCGGGAATCGAGCGCTTACGGTCCAAGCTGAATTGTGAATAATGGAGATCGAACCGGTTCGGTTCAATTGACGGAAGAATCGGGCGGCGACCTTCCTTTGCGTACTGTCTTAAAGCCAATCCAATCAAATCTCCCACTGTCGAATCCGACGTCGTTACGACATGCAACACACCTACAGTCCCTTGAACGGTGACGTTTAATAACAGTTTAGTCAACTGCGGCCGATTGGTCTCTTGACCGCTCTTCATTTTAGGTAACGTGTTGTTACGGATCAGCCCTCTCGCCGCCATCGTCGCCGTCCGTCCGTTAAACGATGACGACTTCTCCGTTACCTTCTCTTCTCTCCTGTTAACCTTTGAGTTCGGCATCTCCACTCGCCGCTCGAACCTGATTCAAATCACATGCGTAAGAGTGCGAAATTTCAACCGCGGAATCGGAAACCGAGACAGCATCAATGATTTGGATGGACAGATCGATTTCGAATTTGTGGTAGGAGCGTTTGGTTGAATGTGTTTAAATAGTGATGAGGGAAGATGCGAGTGTGGAAGTTGAGATAGGGTTTGGAGGCGTGACGGCTGTGAAGTAAAACGACAGTTTACTTTGGGTAAATAATCTGACTGGGAATAGGCGGTTATTAGGTGGACGGTATCCAATGAGGATGAAGGAAGTGAAGTTTTACCGGGTGTAGCCAGTTTCGGTTTGTTAGAGTCATTAGGAGTCGAAACGTGGCGTTGTGGTACCGAGAAAGATGTGGGCCTGTAGAGTCATTGTGCCCTGGTCTTGCGGATGATATGGGCTGATGGGATTTGATATGATATGACTCGTGTCGGACCTAGTCGGTTAAAAATCCAAACAAATTGGATGAAACAAATTGGATGTAGAATACGTAGTTTTGATATTCGCAAAATTGTATCCGTCTGTTTTTATTAAATTATTACACTTCTGATTTTGATCCGATCAACCCAACTATTTGTCATATTAGGAAAAAAGGGAAGATTCATGTACTGTGTTGCAGCTTGATTAAATAAAAACTAAGTGATTAGGATTCCATTCCAACATTTGCATGTGGGAGAGGAAGGTTGAGGCAAGTAGCTAGTGCAATGCTAGATACTTCGATCGATGTGATCAGCTTGCAGCAGTTCACATATATGTTGAGATGCATCTGGGGGAGGCTAGTCCAATCTGCATTTTGGATGCAAGCTACCAATCACACCTAAAACGACAACTGTTAAATTATTTTCTCATTGTTTACATGATTTTACATGCAACTCAGTCGGTAGGCCAGTTTCAACATATGAGAATTGTACTGCTATTAGAAACTAACGACATCGTTTTCATACTCGCAATACCAGTTTCGTGAAGATTAGGGTTTACTGTCTTCTGATATTTATTATATAAACGATGCATGAGATGAGACGAGAAGCTTCCTGCTGGTTTCCTTTCCTGTCGTGTTTGCCGATTTACATTACCATCCTTCAACTCTAAGGACCCATTGCTTCCGTTTACATCCCGACTAATAGGAATCAAACACGATGACACCAGTACAAAATAACACATAATTCAAATTATTAGGTTTCCAAATGTACACACGTGACACGAGAACAACTATGTCCTTAATTATTACATGCCATGCAACTCAATTATTTACACATACGTACGTGTTTGGCTTATCTTAATTACACAATACTTAACATTGCAAAAGAATGATGAAAATGAACTGCAGACATGTTTTGTCCATTCATAATTTGTTTGTCATCTGGACCACGAAAATGTGAGTGACTCTTGAAGAAGATAGAGAGCTGTCCAACATGCACCAATTAATTAGGCTTCAATGTCTGTTTTTTCTGCCACAAGTTAGTGGCCACCAACTTCTGCAAACTTCAAAATCAGAATGATTAATTCAAAATTATTGGCCGATTAATTGCATGAAATTCATATAATAACGTCCTATCGATAAGTCACTTATGCATAATTTTTTTATAAAAAAATGTGAGTGCGTCTTAACTCAACGGCCTTGCGGGCCTCTGTAAAGTTGATCTTGGGCCGAGTTTGGGATCCTAGTAGTTTAGACTTCATAAAGCCCAATAACGCACTGAGGCCCATTTATTTGGGTTTATTCAAGGATAAATTAAAAATGAAATAAAAGTTAAATTAACAAAAAAGTCAGATCAGATCTGGTGTGTTAAATTATATAAAAAGCAGACATCAAGCATGGTTAAGGCGTGATTATCTTTATTAAAATAAAATTATTGTAATATATTTCTTTTTCAGAGTTTACTGATTCTATAATTAAAATATTTTAATCATTGATGACGGAATTAATTACATAAATCTACACGCATTCTATTTTGGTAATTTAAAACACAGAAATTAAAATAATATTAAATTATGTGTCGTTTTTTCATGAAAATTTCAAATAAATAAAAATTGCACTGCTCTACTTTTTCTTTTTTAAAAAAACAATTTCTTTTCCATCAAATATTATAACATTTCAACATCAATAGAATGATTAAGCACAAGTTAAGACGATGTGTAATCATGTTGGCAACACACAATTAGTCAATCATTAATTTACACAAAAAGTCTTCTCATTTTTAATAATGTTTGTTTTTGTTTATCCATTTTGTTTGAATTGTATTATAACCACAATTTGATTGATATATCAAAAGTCCAGCTGTTAAGGAAAGCCCTGCTACTCTGCATTCATTCCTCTGCTTCATTCTTCCATCAGAGATTCAGACTCAGATTTGCAGCTTCAGGTAACATAACCTGGATTTGAAGTATATATATTTTGTTATGGCTTCGTGTTTCGGAGACTCATCGGTAAGCGTAGCGGATGCTTCGTGCTCAAACTATCCAACAAATGCTTGTATATCACCTAGTACGTATCCATCGATGCAGAACACGGTCACTTACGTGTATCGAATTGTTCTATCGAGCTCTAAAGAGTTACAAGTTGAGGTCAGCTGGAACAAGTGTCAAGTGCATCAAGGCTTGAGCATAACCTTCAATAACTCAGCTACACCTGCCTTTAAACTCAATACAAATTCTCGCATTTTTCGTAGATTGAAAGGATTGAGAATCGTCGAATCTAACAGCAATTTCAAGATTCAAGTCTTTTGGGATCTCACACTTTCTAAATACCAATCAGGACCCGAGCCGGTAGACGGGTATTATGTTATAGTCATGGTTGATTCTGAAGTTGGACTACTTCTAGGAGATTTAGCAAAAGATGCAGTTAAGAGAAAGTTCGAAGAAGGTACAAGAAATGCTAAATCTCTACTTTTGGTTCGAAGAGACTATGTTTCAGGAAATACCCTTTACTCGACGAGGGCTAAGTTTTTCGATGATGGGGAACATCACGAGATATCTATCCGATGTAGCGGGGCGGAGGAATGGCATGATCATCCATTTTTCACCATTTGCATTGATAAGAAAGAAATGGTTAAGGTGGAAAGGTTGAAATGGAATTTTAGAGGAAATTATAGTTTCTACATTGAAGGACTTATTGTTGATGTGCTTTGGGATGTTAATGAGTGGCTCATAAACCCTTATTCAGGTTGTGCCGTTTTTATGTTCCGGGGAAGAAATGAGATAGAGTTGGATCGAATAATGTGGTCGGAATCGGACGAGGAAATTGCGAAAAGGGATCATCAAGATATGGAAAGTGATTTCTCATTGTTGATATATGCTTGTAAAAGCTTGTAGTTATAGACTCATACATGCCTTCAGGCTTACAAATTCCATTCAAGTATTCTTTCTCTAGTGCTTGTTTCAAGTTCTTGTTGCCATTCATGAAAAAAGTTGTTCCTTTGAGTACCAAGTTAGACAAATGACTCTCTATGCTAGAAAACACTTGTTTGAAGCCAAGTTGAGAGCAGTCTGAAAACAGGAATTTTTCAAAGAGTTTTGGAGGTTTTGGATTTGTATTTGCAGCCGACTCTATAAGTTTTTGGCATCATGGAACTTATTGAGATTTGTAATAAATGGTTGGACTTGTCTTGGGTCCACCTGATCAGTCAAACATCAGGACATGTTTGTCTGTCATCTTCCAGAAGCAAAACTAATCTGAATCTGAACACTCTCTCCATTCTACATTTCACAATCGCAGCTACAAATGTTTTATTAGTATCATTGTACGAAACTTGAAAAAATAACACAACTTTTCCATGGTTCCTTCCATTAATAGTTGCGACAGAAGGATGCGTTGTCAAATGCGTATATGAGAAGGTCTGCATCAGTTCCCAATATCACGATGTATTATTATGCTGTAGGACGGCACGTTGTGCTTGGAGCACATATTTGCACGTCCCAAATCATTGACAGGCCAAGTAAGAATGACCCGCTGGCTTCATAATTGTTCCCTACAAAACTATAAACTAAATGTTAGGGCGATTCACGATACACGCAGAAAAAGAGAGGGTACAAAAGACCTTCCTGTTATAATATAAAGCATTAATAGTCACCTGAAAATCAAACCTTGAGGTAATATTGTGTAGTACAGCAATGCAGACCTCCTGTAGAACTTCCTAAAGTATGATATTTTAGAGCTGGTGTAAATAAACAAGCTCATACAGCCAGCTGTGGGACTGGAGTGCAGTTAAGGAAACTAAAAGAATGGAACATTCTTTGCTTCAAATTCGGAACTTCAATAAACCTTTACTCAACAGGCTTGCCCTGGAATAGATCAATAGAAAGGACCTCATAGCGAGCAAAAGATGAGGTACTAAAATATGTAAATGGGTCTTATAGACAGAATTAAATACTTCAACAAATATCAATTAGAGAAAACACCATTCAAAGTAACACTAACAACAGCTGTGAAGGAAAAGTTAACAACAGCATAACCTATCATTCTTCCTTCTGTCAGATCCAACAAAACACATGCAAGGGCATTCATATACACAACATCACAAAGACACCATTAGAAAAGTAAATTATAAGTACATCAAACACCCCAAAAGCTAAGAAGAGCTCTCTACTCTTATGATGATAGTTAACGATGTCTTCTTCCATATGATTGGATAAAAATACCAACTTCAGTTTGAGTTTAGAGCTTCTATCGTTTTGCTCAGCTCCTCCAGCTTCTTCATTCTTAGCTTCTCGCTCTCACCAACAAGCTGCCAAAGCACAGATCAACACATAAGAAAATCATAACATGACTGTTGAATTGACATTTGGAACTATTTAGTTTGAAATCTGAATCAAAGATTGAAATTTTTGAGTCGCTATCCATATTGGATTTGGCTGGTAATTTAGAGTTTTGAGAACTAACCTCCTTCAGTTTGGCGACAAGTTGAGCCTTTTCAGCATTTTTGGCATTATAGGCCTCGAGTGCTTCTTTGTACTCCCTCTCCTGCATATTTGAAACAACAAATAATCAAATCAAACACCTGAAGAAACTAGGTTAAAGGGTGGATGACTTCAGGATCAGTAGTGGTGGTAACTGGTACCTTCTTTACGCAACTCAGGCCTAAGGGCTTGAGCTCTTTGTTGACCAGGTCAACCCTTTTCCTCACTATAGTTACATCTTTCCTCATGGGATCTGTCAGTCCTTCAAGTTCCTGCAACAATGGATCTCAACACTTTATGACAAAAATTGAAGCAACCCTTCACACAAAATTGATTAAAACTCATAATTTAAACCTAAAGTTTGAAACTTTGCCAGATCTACAAAATGGGTGTCTAATATCTAGTAAAAAATTAGGGTTTTAGATCCAAACTCACCTCTCTAATGACAGCCAACTGCTTAGCAGCTTCTTCAGCACGGTCAAGCTGAGCATAAACCCTATCCCTGACTTCCATCTTCTTCTTCTCAATCTCATCTTCCTTGGCCTTAAAAGCAGCTAGAGCAGACCTAGTCATCTCTTCCTCTTTATCATCACTATCAGGACTGTCCTTGAAGCTCATCATGCTTGTTGTACTCTTCAGCTTCATAACAGGTGACTGCTGTTGTTCTTGATCTTGCATTTGCTTCTGTAGAGTTGTCATGCTTCCAACACCACGAACTGCAACCTTTTGTTCTTCCTGAGTTTGATGATTTGTGTCTAAACAATTCCCTGTAGTAGCAGATCTCCTTATAAGTATAAACAGTGACTTTAAATTCAATGAATGAAATTGAAAAAATGTAAACCAAACCTACCTGTTTACTTCACTACCAAGAAGAACAAGAGTAAAAGAAGCACTCACCCATGTTAATAGATTCTTGTAATGTTGAGTGACAGCTTTGTCTTTGTTGGTTGAGTGAATAGCACAAGAAGAGACCCTAATGGGTCTAAATGGGCTTTGGCATGTTCATATGGGAGTTGGTTTACTCTAATTCAAAGGTAGGGTAAAGTTGTTGGCAATTGCATGCATAAACATAAACTAATAAAAATGGGCAAACTCAAAGTCTCAAACAACAGCTCTTTTCTATTGCTTAACAGCTAGCATTGTAAGCAATACAAGTAGAGTATCATAAATAGAACTCACAACACTTTTGCTTCAGCAACTGCACATGCACATGAGTGATAGTATAAATCATAAATGTGGGGTGAAGGTGACTCCCTAAGTAACCAGCTAATGTTCAGCATCTCAGGTTGATTGCTCCACAAGTGATGCTTTGCTGTGTGAAGAATATTTCACCATTTTCAATACTTTATTTGTATGTGCTCTTCTGGTATTCAAGAAATTCCAAGATTGATACTTGTTTTCACGACTGGATCAAGGCATTGGGGTTCATATTGCATATCTGATACAAATATCCAATTAGATATTGCTACTGGGCATCGCCGGTTGAAGCTTTCCTGTACATTGACCATCAGATTTGCCTCAAGGACCTTAACAAGTAAAGCAGTGCAGTTCCATTCCCAATTTACATGAAGACATTGTAAGAACTGATCCGTTATACCTATTGGGGCCTAAATGGGATATAACTAAGCTTCTATTAGTACAAGTAAATCAAGCTGCATGGATTTGAAAACATAGTAAATTGCTGGTTGGGAAAAATCTGTTAACCGTGATGTTACAAACATCATGCAGTTGGTGGTTCATTATTAGCCATCTGAAACATCAAATTTATATAAAGAGAAGCAAACATACGAACTAAAAGAGTTCACAGCCATATGCCAAATACTATCATCTGGCAGCAATTTTGACGTTAAACTCTTCATTCTTCCTTGCCAATTCCATGAGACATATTATAAATTCCTTTCCCCTGGAGATGATGGTGGAAACATATAACACACGAGAATCAACATCATAGATCATGAAAGTTTAACAATACAACATTGTCATGACAAACAGTATAGAACATTTCGCAAGTGAAAGTCTTTTGTGCAATTGAAAATCGGAGAATCATGTCCAAAGCAGTGGACTACATGAATTGCCTAAAGCAGTAAAACAACAAATGAGAAAAACCACTCACCCAACAGGAAACACCATAAACAGTTATTGTCAACACTCATAAACTCTCATGTTTATCTCGCGTAGTATATTATTCTAGAAAACAAGGCTTGCCTTAACAAAATCATGAAACATGAATAACAAGCGCAAAGAAGAACCAATAAAGAAAATGTGTTTTCTTACACTACAAACGTAGTACGGAAAAACCAAAATAAAAAACCCAAGTAACTGAATAAGCGGAGCAGCACTTACAATCATGAACAAACAGGTAGCAGCCAAAGCACCAGGAATAGCGACTGAAGTGATTTTATCATATCTTCCCTTCAAATAGGTGTGCTTCTGGATGCTCTGAAGATACTTTTGTTTCTCAAAAAGCTTCTCCCTCGGCACAAACGGAGTCTCTGCAACAGTCATTCTGTATATCCCATCAAAACACTAATCACATGTTCTAGAAATTAAAGCTAAATTAAACAAACCAATAAAGAACTTGATCTATGGCGCAATTTCAAGTTTTAATTTTGATTAACATGTTCACTTATTGCAAGCCAAAGCTACAACCTTTCACACAGAAAAAGATCTCTCAAATCTCAAATTAACCTAAATCACAACAACAAAATATATACAAAAAGTCGAAAACTTCCGATCAAAATTAACAGATGGTAAGATTGACAAAACTCCTAGATCTGAAAAATCAATCAATAATTCAAAAATCGACATACTTTGAATCGGAAAAGTCGACGGCGAAAATCCGGAGCAACGAACGAGCGGCGATGGAAACGAACGAGTCGCAAATTGCAGATGAAAGACAAGAAAATAAAAATCATCTACATACGCGTACAGATGTCTTAAGGTACACTCTTCCATTCAAATTCCTACACGTGTCTCAAAACGCCGTCGTTATCGCGGTTCTTTTCCCGTGAAGCTCGTTTAGATTTTTCAGTTGATTGAATTTTTGAGTCTATCAATCGGAGATGGGTTCATCTGCGAGACTCTAGAAGGTACCTTCGCACCTTTCTGGTAGTGATTAGAAGAGCCTGCGTATAGTGACGTTTTATATATTTAATAAAATATTGTAGACGTTTTCTATAGCAGATTAGGGTTTTACTGATTGATGCAAATTGCAGTTTGGCGAATGGTTGCTCAAAAACTAAATCAGATGCGCTGAGTATGAAGCTTGGGACTTGTTATGTATAAGTTTCTGGTTTATTACTGTGGTATTTGAATGGAAAGTCAGTGAATTACATTCCTTAGATACAATTCGGACGTCATTTGTATTTGAAATCTTGTTTGATAATAATCTTTTGTCTTCTTTTTGGTCTTCCAGTTGTGGTCTTATCATAGAGGAGGTTCATGGCTAACATTGTTATCTCGGGTCTGTCTATTTTTGTTTCACGATATACTTTTTTCAGTTTTGTGAAAAACCATAGCCATATGTGTCAATGACACGGATTTTTGAATCTTAAAGTGGCGCTTTGCATAACAGGAACAGTATGATCAAATTAATAGTGTTGATACAGTGTTCTTTTAGAACATATAAGTCTTGGTACCTTGTGGAAATAAATAGGTGATGGTACAAATGACAAAAAGTGTTAGGGACGTTTCATGATCGTAAAACATAATTCAAGTCTTGGGACATTCTAGAGCTTGTCTGATTTTTGTTTTGTACAGTTGAATGAAAACTTGGTTTGTTGCGACTGCCACTGCTAAATTGTGTTCCATGACAACTTGCTGATTATTGTCTTCTTTCAGCTGACTGTGGCGTGCATGAAGGTGAACAGATCTGAACTGTCTCAAAAGCTTAAAACATGGCTAAGAAAAGATATCATGAGTTAGAGCCTGAATACTTCAACGAAAAATCTCCTAGGACATGCCGAAATGGGAAACGAACCCGTTTGTACCAAACATGGTCTATCACAGGACATCCAGTAGCAAAATTCCTGAAGCACCATGGTACAACAAAATACATCACAAGTGAGGTGTGAGGACTGAAGACTCGGATAAATCGTAAATGTAAGGTGCAGTGAAGCCTATGTAATACATTTTGGTGACCAGTATTTCAATGGAACTGTTGTTTTCAACTCATGTAGAACAGGGTCATTATAAGCTTGGGCCTCTATTGTAAAAGAGGAGGCATTTGATGTTGACTAAAGTTGACTTCAGCCAGCTCTTTGGAATAAGGCAAAGGTACATACATAAACAGGTAAGTCTAACCTTTGACTGGCTTGGTGTCAACAGTGTAGGCCAGTTGGCAGTTAAGAAGCCCAACTAAATTAGTGGGCCAGATTACCTTATTATGTCTGCTTGACCCGACCCGGTTCATCATGAATACACATCACTTTCAGTCTCTCCAGAAGAATTTAATCATTCCAAATTCTAATTTCTAAGTTCTAACCCATCGTCTTACAACAAGTAAACAAAATGGAGCCATGGCAAGAACACCAAAACGACGACGGTTTAGCAGACGACCTACAGAGCATGAGCTTCAACTCCGCCACCACCGCAACTCATCGCACCACCAGTTCCAGCTCTGAAGCCACCTTCAACGCCTCCTCCTCCACCCTCGGCTCCTCCCTCATCAAACCCTCTTACACCAACACCACCACCACTCACAACCGTTCATCTTTAGACCCTTGCTGGCACGCAATCCACACCCTAACCAGATCCCAAACCCAAAACCGACCATTAACATTCTCCGACCTTCGCTTCCTCCGCCGCCTCGGCTCCGGTGACATCGGGTCTGTCTACCTTACAGAGCTTAAAACCGTAGAAGGGTGTCTCTTCGCTGCGAAAGTGATGGACAGAAAAGAGCTGGTGAAACGTGACAAAGAAGGACGTGCAGAAACAGAACGACAAATCTTGGAGTGTTTAGAACACCCTTTTCTTCCGACACTTTACGCGAGTTTAGAGTCTCCTAAATGGTCTTGTCTTGTAACCGAGTTCTGCCCTGGTGGTGATTTACACGTCCTCCGCCAGCGACAGCCCAATAAACGCTTCCATGAATCCGCTGTCCGGTACGTATCAACTCCATTCATTCATTGATTCATCTCATCTACTCGAATCTACACGTGTTGGTTTGGGTATTATGGGACCCATTTGGGATCTGATCTGATCTTATTCTAACTACCGGAGTGGCGTGCGAGTTCCGTTATGGCCGGTGCACATTGTGTATATCCGTGCTTGCCGGAAAGTCAAAATCTTTGATTCAGTTTAGGAACCTAAACTCACGTACACAGCTTTAATCATCATTAGTTTATTGGTACTATGTTTTTGGCTGTGTTTGAGTTTCACTTTCTGACATCCACTCAGCTGCTTGTTTATCATCTTCTGATCTGGTGATCCTACTACATTTTCAGCTAATACATTTATTTGTCCAGATTTTCTAGCATATTATTACAGTATGAATATTGGGATTTGATTTGGATTTTATGATAAATTTGGAATTTTTTGGGCAGATTTTACGCGTCTGAGGTTGTAGTGGCGCTAGAATACGTGCACATGATGGGGATAGTGTACCGTGATCTGAAGCCTGAAAATGTTCTAGTGCGATCAGATGGCCACATTATGCTAACTGATTTTGATTTATCGCTAAAATGTGATGACTCGACTGCCACACCGCAGATTGTATCTGAAAAGGTTGCACAGTCATTGTCTGTTGCTATGGCTGGTGGGAGTTTCAGTTTGGACATGCGGCAGCAGTTTGGCTCTGCGTCGTGTATTCTCCCAAGCTGTATTGTTCCATCGGTGTCTTGTTTTAATCCGAAACGTAGGCGAAAAAAGAAAGCTGGACAAGGCCCTCACCCTGAGTTTGTGGCTTTACCGATGGATATTAGGTCAATGTCATTTGTCGGGACACATGAGTATTTAGCGCCAGAGATTGTGTCCGGTGAAGGACATGGAAGTGCAGTGGACTGGTGGACGTTAGGTGTGTTTATCTTTGAGCTGTTGTATGGAGTGACACCGTTCAGAGGCATGGACAATGAGCTGACCTTAGCTAACATTGTTGCTCGAGCATTGGAGTTTCCTAAAGAGCTTGGAATACCTGCTTCTGCAAAAAGAACTTGATCAGTCAATTGCTAGTTAAGGATCCAGCCAAACGGCTTGGGTCAACCATGGGCGCGTCAGCCATAAAGAACCATCCTTTCTTCTCCGGAGTGAATTGGGCATTGTTGAGGTGCACAAAGCCACCATTTGTGCCACCTCCTTTTACCCGAGATCTGGTGGTGGCCGATGGGAGCTGCCCTGATGCTCCG
>QZGG01001913.1:0-50187 GCA_006409495.1 Sedum album | reverse complement strand
TTAATGGTGGTTATTATAATAAGAGTGGGTTGGAGTTGGGTGGGATCGGTATTATGGGAAAGAGACTGTTAAGAATAAGGAAATAATGTAGGGTACATGTTGGACTTAAGGAAACATGAAGGACCAAGCTTGGGCAGTAAGTTTCTAAAGATATTCAAGGTTTCCTAAAGATATTCAAGGTTTCCTAAAGAAACCAAATCTTGATTATCTACTTACCTAAACCAACCTTAGCTAGGCCAACATGGTTTCCTAAGACTTGTATAAATACCCTACTTGTGTACTCTTGTTATTTAGTACAATCAATACTCTTTTCTCAACTTTTCTTTGTTTACTTCCTTACTTGTCATTCTTCCACACTCTACAAACTCAATATACTCTGAATTCTTTCATGGTATCAGGAGCAAGATCCTAAACAACTTCCGCACATAAAAAAAATCAAAATTTTTTTTTCCACAAACTCTCGTCATGGATACTCGAGTTGTGGCAATACCAGTGGTCCTTAAGGGGCCTAATTATGTTCTATGGTCTAGAATGGCCAGAGTTACCTTGGGGAGTAAGGGGTTATGTTCTCATCTTGAGGGTGATAAGGCCCCCACAATTACTACCAAGGGAGATGATGGGAAACCTGTCACAAGATGTGATGAAGAGAAGTGGCTACAAGAGGACTTATTGGTGATGACCATACTACAAGCCTCTTTGGATGTGTCAATCCTTGAAGCCTACTCTTTTTGTGTGAATGCCAAAGCCCTGTGGGAGACACTTGAGAAGGTTTATGGCAACACAAGTAATCTGAGCCGTGTGTTTGAGGTCAAGAGGGCACTCAACACCCTAAGCCAAGATATATGGAGTTCACAAAGCACTTTGGGAGGTTCAACACACTATGGGCAGAATTGGAGACATTGAGACCTCAAACTATTGATCCTGCAATCCTCAACAAAAGAAGGGAAGAAGATAAGGTGTTTGGGTTGCTGCAAACCCTAGATCACTCATACAAAGATCTTGTCAAACACATTCTAAGGGCAGACAAGCTCCCCTCCCTGGAAGAAGTGTGTGCACAAATTCAGAAGGAGCAAGGCTCCACTTATCTTTTTGAAGGGAAGAAGGAGTTAAATGTGGCTCATAGAGTTGTGGATGAAAAGGCTAACCAGGTGGTTAACAAAGTTGATGAGAGGAAGAGTTTGATGTGTGATCACTGCAAAAAAGAGGCCATTTAAAAGACAAGTGTTGGATTCTACACCCTCACTTGAAACCTGCCAAATTCAAGCAACCACAAGCCAATAAAGCTAATGAGGACTCAACCGGACCTAAGGAGGATCAATACTTGAAGAAATCAGACCTAGATGCTCTCCTCCATGCCTTTAAGGAGAGCATGGGTAAGTCCAATGGTATGTCTCTCTTTGCTTCTAATAAATCTGATTACTGTATAGTCGACTCTGGTGCTTCACATCATATGATTTCGAACTCCAAACTAATCAAAAACATTCAACCAACAAAAGGACATGTAGAAATTGCTAATGGTGACCGTGTGCCTATTAAAGGATTAGGTATTGTTAGATTGTTTAATAAGGACTCTAAAGCTTACTTCATGCCTGATTTTACATCTAACCTCTTATCTGTCAAAAGAATTGCTACTGATCTTAATTGTTGGGTGATGTTTGGTCCTAATGAGCTTCGATTTCAGGATATTAAGACCGGTGCTCTTCTAGGTGAAGGTGTTTCCAAAGAAGGCCTCTATTTCCTTGACAACTTAGCTAGTTCCTATATTTCTTTGCATGATGAATCTTTTACTTTCAATTCAGAAGTATCTAATGCGAATAATGAAATTTGGCATGCTAGATTGGGGCATCCTCATCCGAGGGCATTAAACTTGTTGTTTCCTGATATTAAACTTAAACATGATGAATGTGAAGCATGTATATTAGGTAAACATCACAAATCAGTATTTCCAACTTCTAAAACATCATATGAAAACTGTTTTGACCTAGTACACTCGGATGTATGGACTGCCCCTTGCATATCTAGGGATAACCATAAGTACTTTGTTACATTCATAGATGAAAAGTCGAAATATACTTGGTTAACCTTATTACCTTCTAAGGATAGAGTACTAGATGCCTTCATTAATTTTCAGAATTATGTTACTAACCACTTCAATGCGAAGATCAAAACATTTAGAACAGATAATGGAGGAGAATACATGAGCAACCATTCAAGCAACACCTAGCCAAGAATGGGATTGATCACCAAACGAGCTGCCCTTATACACCTCAACAGAATGGAGTGGCTGAAAGAAAGAATAGACATCTTATGGAGGTGGCACGATCCATGATGTTTCACACTAATATGCCTAAGAGGTTTTGGGGGGATGCTGTTATGACAGCTTGCTACTTGATCAACAGAATTCCCACCAAAGTCCTCGATGACATATCTCCATATGAGGTACTAAACAAAACCAAACCTTCCATTAATCATTTAAAGGTTTTTGGGTGCCTTTGTTTTGTGTTAGTTCCAGGTGAACTTCGAACTAAGCTGGATGAGAAAAGTACAAGGGCTGTGTTCATTGGATATTCTGCCACCCAAAAAGGATACAAGTGCTATGATCCTGTTTCAAGAAAGGTCTTGGTATCCAGGGATGTGAAGTTCATGGAATCCAAAGCTTACTTTGACAAGGCAGGATGGGAGGAAGTGAAAGATATCTCAAACTCTCCATCAGACAAAGTTGCAGCTTGAGAAGGATCATTGACAACTTCATCACCACACCTTCGGTCCCTAGCACATCTCCTTGTGTTCCCCATCCTGATCATGAGGGGGGAATACAGGATGATGCACATGATGAATCTGATGAAGATTCAACCACAACTCCTCAAGAAGTTGACTCATCAAGTCATGATCAGGAAGAGAACCAGGAGAGTTCAGATTCTGTGAATGAAGAAGATGAAGATCAAACTCAGAATGATCAAGAGAGAATGAAGAAGAAGCTGATCAAGAACCAGAATCAATTCAAGCTGAGCAAACACAAACTCTAAGAAGAAGCACTAGGCTGAGGAAGTCTCCATCAAAGTGGAAGATATTTTATAATGGTACTGCTGTTGCTTATCCTATTCAGTCTGTTTGTTCTTTGGATGGGTTCCCAAAGGATCACCGAAGCTTCATCAGCAAGTTGGACGAAGGGGAAGTCCCTAAACCTATGAAGAGGCCAAAGACCACAAGGAATGGATGGCTGCAATTCAAGAAGAGACCAAAGCCATGGAGAGGAATGGAACTTGGCATGAATCTGATCTTCCCAAAGGTAAGAAGGCCGTGACCAGCAGATGGGTATTCACCATCAAATACAAGAGTGATGGACAGATTGAGAGGTACAAAGCAAGGTTAGTGGCAAGAGGATTCACTCAAACATATGGGGAAGACTACCTTGACACTTTTGCACCTGTGGCCAAGCTCCATTCAGTTCGAGTCATCCTCTCAGTTGCTACAAACCTAGGATGGGATCTATGGCAGATGGATGTCAAGAATGCATTCCTACAAGGTGAGCTTGAAGAAGAAGTCTATATGCATCCTCCACCAGGGCTTGAAAGCATGGTCAAACCAGGTAAGGTTCTCAGGCTTAAGAAAGCTATCTATGGTCTAAAGCAATCACCAAGAGCATGGTACCACAAGCTGAGCACAACTCTCATCAAAAGAGGATTCACAAATCTCAAGCTGATCATACACTCTTCACCCTCACTACGCCATCAGGTATAGTTGTGATCCTTGTGTATGTTGATGATATCATCATCACAGGAGATGACAAACAAGGTATACTCGAAACTAAAACTTTTCTCAATTCGGTTTTTGATATTAAAGACTTGGGTGAACTAAAGTACTTTCTTGGTATTGAGATGTGCAACTCGAAAGAGGGGTTATTCTTATCACAAAGGAAGTACACACTTGATCTTTTGTGTGAAGCAGGAAAGCTTGGAGTGAAACCAGCAAAGACTCCACTTGAGGAAGGATACAAAGTCATACGTGAGGGGGAGATTGAAGAAAAGCCCTTTGAGGATGAAAAGCTGTACAGAAGGATGGTTGGTAAGTTGATTTATTTAACTATCACAAGACCTGATATATGTTTTTCCGTGAATCAGGTTAGCCAGCATATGCAAACACCAAAGATGCACCATTGGCACATGGTAGAGAGGATTTTGAAGTACCTCAAAGGCACGGCTGGTCAAGGAATCTGGATGGGAAGGAATGGCAACACCGATGTGGTAGGTTATTGTGATGCAGATTGGGCAGGAGATAGGAATGATAGGAAATCAACCACAGGTTATTGCACCTTCATTGGAGGTAATCTCGTGACTTGGAGAAGCAAAAAACAGAAGGTGATCTCTTGTTCAAGCGCTGAGGCAGAGTATAGAGCCATGAGAAAGCTAACAAATGAATTGATATGGA
Source organism: Sedum album (assembly GCA_006409495.1). Classification (NCBI taxonomy): domain Eukaryota; kingdom Viridiplantae; phylum Streptophyta; class Magnoliopsida; order Saxifragales; family Crassulaceae; genus Sedum; species Sedum album. Next base: position 45,759 of record QZGG01001913.1, on the reverse strand, counting down.
TTAAAGCTCTCCTCAACGACCTAGGCATCAAGATCAACACACCCATCACTATGCATTGTGACAATCAGGCGGCCATCCATATTGCATCCAACTCAGTGTTTCATGAGAGAACAAAGCATATAGAAGTGGACTGCCACAAGGTGAGAGAGGCTGTAGAGCAAGGAGTGATTCAGCTGAGCTACACAAAAAGTGAGCATCAACTAGCAGACATCTTCACAAAGGCTGCTAGCAGCAAGGTGTGTGAGTTCATCCATTCAAGGCTTGGACTCACAAGTGTCATCCCTTAGACATAACCCTGCCGAAGGTTCTTGTACTCTTTTTGTCCTAGGTATGGTTTTATCCCATGTGGTTTTCCATACTTAGGTTTTTAATGAGGCAAGGGCTCTAGGGTCCAAGCTTGTCTAAATCCTTTAGTCAAGCTTGAGGGGGAGTGTTAGAATAAGGAAAAATGTAGGGTACATGTTGGACTTAAGGAAACATGAAGGACCAAGCTTGGGCAGTAAGTTTCTAAAGATATTCAAGGTTTCCTAAAGATATTCAAGGTTTCCTAAAGAAACCAAATCTTGATTATCTACTTACCTAAACCAACCTTAGCTAGGCCAACATGGTTTCCTAAGACTTGTATAAATACCCTACTTGTGTACTCTTGTTATTTAGTACAATCAATACTCTTTTCTCAACTTTTCTTTGTTTACTTCCTTACTTGTCATTCTTCCACACTCTACAAACTCAATATACTCTAAATTCTTTCAGAGACTTGATGCTGGGGGGTTTATGGCGAAGAATGATGACTTGTATGGAGACTCAGGGTAAGAATAAAGTCTGAGCCTTTGATGATTTTGGTATGGTAGGGCTTTCTTGAGGAGAAGTCATCGACAACTAGCTCACCAAAATTGTTAAGGCAAAGGCACTGGCCAATGTGGGGAGACACAACAAGATCGAGTGCAGAAGTTTAGAGTGAAGCTTTCACTGAGAGCAGTGGTCATAGCACCATGGATGTCCTTTGTCAGGTTGGTACTTGGTAAATGCTTTATCATTCCGTGCTGATAGTTTGTTTGATTTTCTATAGATGTTAGGTTTGAATATACTCTACTGTTTTTTCCATAGCTAATTTTGATTCTAGACTCATCGAATCACATAATAATAATAGTTTGAACTCATCATCTAAATCACATAATATTTTGGGTTTGGGGCTAGGCTGAGTGATGAGGTCAGAGCGTAGGTGTTGGAGTTGGTGAATCAGTTGGAGGCGTTGAATCCTACTCCTGCGCCTGTTGAGGCTCCGGAGCTTTTTCGTGGGAATTGGGTGTTAATGTAAGTTTTACTATTATTTTAGATTTTGAAATGTTTGCTTTTGCAGTTGAAGTCGATCATGTTGCATTGTGTTTTCATTTGTAGAGTTTCTTTCGGTAAGTGATTTGTAGAAATGCGTTGTTGATGCTTCATGTCGGGTGAAAAACACTAATGTATAGTCTCTAATTTCGAAATATATGTATTGTTTTGTTACCTTTTATTTCACCTCGGCATATATTGTAATGCTGAAAACATGAAGTTCTTCCTCGTCATGAATTTTAATTTTAGCATTCAACTATGGAAGTCCATTACTTAAATGTGTCTTTGAATAAAAATGGTATTCGTAGGCTGTACTGTGTTTGTTTTTTGAAATAATTAAATGATCAAGCTTGAGTGATGAACTTGTAATATGTTACCATGACAAGTCTTTATTTATTCAAATTCAGATAAACAGCATTTTCAGAGCTGCTGCCACTTCTCGCATTAGGGACTCTACCCTTTTTGAAATTGGAAACGACTCGCAAGACATTGATGTCCCTAGCCAGACAATTATAAATGCGGTCACATTTTCAAGCCCGTTTGCTTCTTTATCCTTTAGTGCTTCCGCCTCATTTGAAGCTCGAAGCCCTGCCCGAATACAGGTTAAAACTTACTGAGTATGCAACTATTTAAGTTTGATCACCTCAGGCCTCGTCAATTTTGCATTTACTTTGGTTAGATTCTAGCAGCTTATTTTGTTGTAGTTGCGAATAAGTCCATCCTATGGTTGTATCTTTTATCTAATCTCCTACACAGATAATAGTTGATGGTATACATGACAGTCTTAGATGTTCGCATTCATGGAAATTGGAAGTATAAAACCTGTCCTGCCTAGTTGATTTGATATCTGATATTAGATTGCTGAATATTTGGCTTGCCTGGCTTGTGATGCTTGCGTTTCTAATTGGGCATTTTTCAGAGAAGCTATAATATTTTATTGTCAGTGTGATATATATAAAACTAGGGTCTAGTTGTTTTACTTACCATGACATGATTTACAAATGCAGGTAGAATTCAAGGAAGGGACGTTAAAGCCTCCAGAGATAACTCCAAAAATCAGCCTCCCTGAGAACCTGGACATATTTTGGTCAGAGCATTGACTTATCACCACTTCAGCGGTCTATCAACCCTATCCAAGATGTTGTGTCCACAATTTCACGTGCCATTTCCGGCCAGCCTCCTCTCAAACACCCTATTTCGGGCAACGGATCACAATCTTGGCTCATCACCACTTTCCTCGATGAAGACTTTCGTATCGCAGAGGTGATGGTGGCTTGTTTGTGCTTGCCAGAGAAGGGAGTCCCCTTCTAGATCAGTGACTACAAGTACGGCTCTTTCTCAATATTACGAATATACCAATGAGGGATCACTATCATTCAATCACAGTGTGTTGATATCAACCTCCGCCTGTGTTTAGTTTCTTGTTCTATAATGTGATGGATCAATGTCCAATGTCGCTTGTGCAGGTTACTGCATTTCGTTTCTTCATCAACATAAATGAACCTACTGGACAGTTTATGGTCATAACCTTCATCAATGTGAACTTGTACATGAGGTTAAACTCATTTTCAAGTTTGGGAGTTGATAAATAATTTCATTAATATTATATCATATCCTGTTCAAACGGACATTTATTACTAGATCAGTCAAAGTGAAACAATATTTAATAACTGAATAATGAATATCATATTAGTTTCAGTTGTGCTTCAGGGCTTTATTAAGCCAACTCTTCCTGACATTTACATCACCATGGAGAAACTGATCACCGTGTTGTTGATCATATATGTACTACCCACCACGGCCGTAGGCACGATGCCACCCGCCACAGCTCCATTATATCCAACTCCAGCTCAATGCAAGGAGGTAATCCAAGGGGAGTGCAGCTTGGAGTTGTTGTCTGCTCTGAGATTGAACAGGTCGAATCCAACAGTGGACTGTTGCAGGAAGCTGGTTTTGTCAGGAAAGGAATGTCAGGATTGGGTGAAGGAATTTGTGATAAGTGGGACACTAAGGAAGGGTGAAGAGGAGGCTTGGCTCTAAGTAACAAAATTTTCGTCCGATGCGTTTTGATTTCTGTTTGCTCGTGACTTGGATTTTGACGTCCGGGATTTCCTCTAGCCGATTCCGGCGAAGGAGGCTTTTTCTTTTTCAGCAGAACCTTGAACCAGTTTTCACTTAAACGACCACGTTGTGGTATGTGGGAGATAAGGGTCAGGTGGAGTCTAGGAAGTGTTTCTATTGTGGGATGGTTGGTCATATTAAAAAGAACCGTTATAGTTGGCAGAACAAAAAAAAGAATTCTCAACCACAGAGAATAATCTTGCAGCTGCTGTAGGAAACACTGCTGATGAACCTGGAGTCTTAAATGTCACAGACAATCCCACCTGTGAACAATGGGTGCTTGATTCAGGGTGCTCATTTCACATGAGCCCCAACAAGCACTAGTTTAAAGACTTTACCAGTGTCAATAATGAAAGAGTTTATATGGGCAATAATAATGTGTGTACTGTAACTGGAATAGGATCTGTTGACCTTAAGTTGTCTAATGGAAAGTTGCTTACACTGACTAAGGTTAGATGCATTCCTGATTTAAAAAGGAATTTGATTTCTTTGGGTGCATTGGATGATCTTGGCTGCTCATATAATGTTCATAATGGTTTAATGAAAGTCTTCAGGGGTGATAAACTTGTGCTTACTGCTAGTAAGAGATCTGGTTTGTATTTTCTGGATGGTGCTTGTAAATCCCTATCTGATACTAATGATGTTGGCTTGATTGTGTCTGTTTCTCCTGCCACTAAATGGCACCTAAGGCTAGGTCATGTTAGCCAGAAAGGTTTAGATATTCTTGTTAAGAATGGAATGTTTGGTAAGGACAGAATTGAAAGCCTTGATTTCGGTGAAGTGTGCACCCTAGCCAAACAACATAGGTTGAGGTTCAAAGTAGGGACACGTAGCACAAAATTCATTATGGAATACATACATGCTGACCTATGGGGACCTAAGAGTCAAGAAACCTTTGGGGGAATAAGTACTTCCTAAGTTTAGTAGATGACTATCCTAGAAGGGTCTGGACCTATTTGTTGAAAGCTAAGGATGAAGCCTTTGTTAAATTTAAAGAATGGTTGGTTTTAGAACAAAATCAAACTGATAGAAAGGTTAAGGTGCTTAGAACAGATAATGGCTTGGAATTCTGTAACCATGAGTTTGATGCTTATTGCAAAGGTCTAGGCATATTAAGACATAAAACTGTTAGGCACACACCTCAACAGAATAGTGTTGCAGAGAGAATGAATAGGACTCTATTTTTTTAACCTGATCGGTGCTAGGGAATTTTATTAACATAGAGTTCCAAAAAGCCCGGAACGTGGCGTATACATCAGAGTATTAAAAAAAAACCAATTCCTTTGGCGACATCACCGCTAAGGAGTAAGCAATATCTGGACAGACCCAGATAAAAAACAAAAGAGCTGATTCCACAAATCGGAATTTCGCTCAAAAAAAAAACAAAAGAAACAAAACAAACAATAAACAAAAGCTGTTAAACCAGATTATCATCTCCAGACATTATGGAAATCCTGTCAACCTCGAGATCATTGGGGCTGCAAAAATAAGGGAGGAAACGGCCTTCACTCCTGATACACTCACGAACAGATTGCGGGAGCTGCTGAATAGATAGAAAGGTCCGGCTGAGCAGACTCTTGTAAGCTAGCTGAATGGCAGCATTATTGATCATGGGAGGGATGCGCTTAATGCTTTTAATTTGATATCTATCCCTTAGCCTTTGCAGTTGCCAAGGGATGATGGATAGACCTTGACAAGAGCTCTGAATGTGAGCAATTCTAAAGTTCTCCTCCTGGCAAATCTCCAAAGCATAAGAAACAAAGAGATTAGCTCATTAATCATAGTAGATTTATCAATGATTATAGAAAAAGCAAAGGAGAAAGAGCCTGTGACATCCCTAACAACACCTGCACCTTTTATGTGATCTTGAACATCTATTAAAGCGAATTGAGGGTAAAAACCATCTTCATCAGGTTTTCAGTATCTCCACTTCCTTTTAAAGTAGGTAATCTATTAATGCTTCTGCCCAATATCATAGAAAGCCATCTAGTCTCTTTTCCATCCTTAGGATGAGCTGATATGCCAAACAAAAGCTTATCAAACCCACAGGGATATGTTATTCTGCAAGGATGTAGTTTTCCCATCATGAATCAGGTTGTTACGTTCATTCCAGATCCACCAGAGACCATAACAGGTTAAGCCGGCTTTTAAACAGTCCCTGAAATTCTTTTTATTGAAGTTGTTAAACAGAACCTGCTAAAGGAAGCTAGCGATCAGGGATACTCACAGGAGAAAACCTGAACTATCATACTCCAGAAAACCTGGGCCCAATTCCCTTTAAAAAATAGGTGGTTGAGAGATTCCACCTCTTTATGGCAGCACACACACCTGGATGTTATAGGAATCCCTATCCTTCGAATGTTTGAATCTGTTGAAGACCATTTAAAATAAGCTTCCACATAAATAGAGTAATCCTTGGAGGAATCCATTTCTGCCAAATGATTTTTGCCCAGCTTAGGCTGCTCATATCTAGTACCAAAAGATTGGAGGAACTGTTTAACTGAGAAAATCCCAGAGTTAGTTCCTTTCCATCGCAGCTGTCTGGGGGAACTATTCCAAACAGTCTCACTGTAATAAACACTTGCCTCTCTTGGCAGGTCCATCAACAAATTGAAACGATGTACATCATATTTTTAAAACCTCCTTAACTGATTTACCAGAAGCATATAGGGGAACAGGGATGTCAAAATGCCAACAGAAATCTTCTGTAGCCATTTCACCACCACTCAAATCCCAGACTGAGTTTTCCTTCAGATGAATAATCACATGGCTGATTGAATTCCAAATAGCCGATCCTCGCCTGCCAATGACAAATCTTGAACGTGCATATTAGCCCACAGACTGCTCTGACTTAAAAACTCCATGCCAACTTACCTTGGAAAGCTAATTGACAATCTGATAAAGATCTAATCCCCAGACCCCCAACTTTTTGGCCTACTGGCCAGAGGGTACCTAATCCAGTGATGTCTTTTTGTCCCTCCATGATCCCAAAGAAAGTTAGCAATTAAACTCTCCATCTTTTCAGGACAATGATTGGGATAGGCAGAGTAGACATAACATGGATACTCATAGAGCTCATGACTGATTGGATAAGAGTCAACCTACCCCCCATTGATAAGAGATTCCTCATCCGTCCTCCAATTTTGCTTCTTAGCTTTTTGATTAGGGAATCAAAGTATATAATTTTCATCCTGCCATTGCATAAAGGAGCACCAAGATATGTAGTAGGCAAATTAGAGGCTACAAAATGAGTAGAAGCACAGATTGCCTCTCTAGACTCTCCTGAAGTATGTTTGGAGAAAAATATGTGACTTTTTCCTGGGTTAATAATCTGGCCAGTTACGTCACAAAATTTATTCAACAAATCCAGCAAAACAGTCATAGTCTGATAGCTATCTTTTTGTTGAAAATCAAAATGTCATCTGCATATAGGAGATGACTTACCTGAATAGCACCTCTGCTAGTGCTATAAGGCTTCATGTGACCCTCATTAATGGTAGATTTCATGCCTCGAGATAACCACTCCATAGCTAAGACAAAAAGGCTAGGGGACAAGGGGTCCCCTTGGCGAACACCACAAGAAGATTTAAAGAAACCGAAATTGTGCCCTTGCCAATTGATTGTATACCACATATTGGAGATGCATCTATATATTATATCACACCAGCTTTCACTAAATCCCACTTTCCTCAGAACCCGAATAATAAACGGCCAAGAAACCCTATCATAGGCTTTCGAATATCCAACTTTATAAAAGTATTTTTTGTGTTTACCTCCTCTGTTCAGATCATGCACCAGATCGTGAGCCAAAGCTAGGTTTGAATGAATTCATCTACCTTTAATAAAACCTGATTGCTCTTCCCGATGATCGCTGGGAGAATTTCTCCAAATATGCTATTGATGATTTTGCAAATTATTTTATGATTAACATTACAAAGGCTTATTGGTCTGAGATCAGATATGCTGCTAGCATTTTTCATCTTTGGTAAGAGGATAAGAGTTGTAGATGACCAGGAAGATGGTAGTTGTAGGCCCCTGAAGAAACCTTGTATGGCTGAGACTAAATTAGTTTTAATAATCTCCCAAAATTTAACATAAAACCGAGCAGAGAAACCATCTGGACTGGCGCACTATCTGGATTCATGTCACAGATTGTCTCCCTAATTATCTTTTCACAAGGGATACTGTAATCTTCAGATTAACCTCTTCGCTGATCTGGGGAGAAAAAAGGATAAATCCTCATCTGTAGGAGGAGTGTGATAGCCATTGAAGAGCTTTTGAAAGTGTTCTACAACCTCCATGCCAATATACTGAATATCATCGGATCTTGTTCCATCTGGTTTGAGAATAGATATCTGCATTTTAACTTCTCTGGATTTAATGGCAGCATGGTAAAAAGCTGTGTTTCTATCACCATCTGAATTCCATAAGATTCTTGCTTTATCTCTTGCCATGTTATCCATAACGGTTAAAACATCCTCAAGCTCTGTTTTATATTTAACTAGATTTCTGTGAACCTCATCATCCATGCTTCCTGAAGCTTAGCTTCCAACTCAATAATTTTGGAATTCAAATCCTTTTCTTTTTTTCTCACATCCCCGAAGATTTCCCAATTCCATTTCTTAAGAAAAATCCTTAATCTTTAAGCTTTAGGTCCAAAGTTGAAAGAGGATTTGTGTGTAAATTTCCTTTCCAATTATCCGCAACTGACTTGTAAAAACTAGGATGACTCTCCAAACTTTTAAGTAGAAATCTTCCTTTAGGCCGAGTTTTTGAGTTCATTTCTACCATTAACGGACAGTGCGCAGGTGTTTTACTTGTGTGTGAGGAAGTTGAGCTAAGAAAAGCCGTTTATTAGGATTCTATCCAATCTTTCCCAAATAATATCATTGATAGAGCATGTTTGTATGCTATTTTATGTCCTTTACACTATGCTTGTTTGTATATTTTCTCGTATAAGATTACGCTTTTGGTGTAGTTTTGTATTTCAGGAGATTTTATGAGCTAAGGATGAATATGCGTTAAAAATAGATGTTTAGAAGCTTATTTCGCAGCAAGAAACAAAGAAGAAAGAATTGTAAAGGTCCGAGCAGAATGCAGGTGCGCACCAGTCGCTCACAAGTGAGTCGGTCGCGCACCAGTCGCTCACAAGTGAGTCGGTCACGCACCAGTCGGTCACGCACCAGTCGGTCGCGCGCAAGATAAGTTGCGTGCAAGCCAAGTCACGCACCACAGACGATGACGTCAGCAAATGCGGAGATGACGTCAGCAACGCGCAGAATATATTTTATGCGAGATTTTAGGGATAAACATGGAAATCAAAGATTATCTCTTTCCTATTTTGAACTTAGAAACCCTAGAAGCTTGCATATAAATACAAAGCTTGAGGATGTGCAAGAAAACCATACACCAGCCTCCGGGCCGTCCGGCCAAATCAAGCTAGAAGAGACGCACAAGGGCCAGAGCGAGTGACGAAGCGACGCGCAGCAAGGGACCGACGCGCAGATTGACAACCTACGCTGAGTTTTCTTTGTTTCACTATTGTTGTTTATTATACAGACTTTGAGATGTTCAATAAAAGCATGTCTAGCTAACTTGCTTTATCAGTTTAGACTTTGACTTGTGAACATTATGTTTTGAGGTTTTGTTCTTAATTTGCATGATTAAGTTTAGTATTATTATTCCGAGCACAATTGCATGATAATTAGGTTAGACAATTAAGCGAAGCCTTGCACCGCAGACTTAGTTGTAGAATCTATTATCTATAGTTAAACTATCAGAAGTACGTGACTGTGAATGATAGGAGTAACACTAGAATAGGCAATAGCTACCTTGACCGGATTCGTTATTGACTAGACTAGATTGAGTAATAATATCATACAGACTTTGACCGGAATGTATGTGTAGGTTATTAAGCTGTGACAGGACCTTAACCTACGTGAACATTATATCATGTATCTTTAGTAACCGATGATAAGCATATGTTCATAAGGATAAGTCTGAGCTGATAGCATCTCATAAATTGTTAAGCAACTTAGTAGTAGTGCGCTAGTGTAGTCACGCGTGTTTGTTTTCTGTTTTCTTACTCTACTTGCTCACTCACAAACCCCAGTTTTACTTTGTAGAAGAAAGTTAACTTCTCACCGTTCCCTGTGGATTCGACCCCAGCTTGCAATACTATACTAGTAAGGAGAGTCGGGATAAATTTGCAGCACTCAACGACGTGCTCGTCAAATTTTGGCGCCGTTGCCGGGGAGCGGCTAGAGAAGTTTTCTTTTCTTTTCTTTTTCTTTGTTATTTACTTTTTTTTTCTTATATAAAAATCCAAAAAAATTAGTTACGTTTAATCTCGCTGTTGTTTTTGCTTTTGCATGGAAGTTAGAGGTGAGAACAGCGTGATCGGTAGACGAATGGATAACACACCAGATGCGCCAGCGCGCAATGTCGAGAACTTGTTTGCTAGACTGAACCCCGCAGAATTGGATGCCATCAGAAGGGAGGTTCAGAGAGATTTTGAGCAAAGCATGGCTGATGCGGCATTGAGGAATAAGGTCCAGATTCAAAATAACGTTGATGCTCGTGCGCCACCATATGTCGCGCGCGTTCCTACGCAACCGGTAGTTCGACGCACCATAAAAGAGATGTTTGCTGCTGAGAATGAGTTCAGTTGGAGAGCGGATCAGAACTTCCAGAGACCGAGCGCTGACTGGCGCGCGCAACCTTACGCTCCAACTGGCGCGCGACCTTTCGCGCCAGCTGCTTCATACAACCCACTGCACAGATACACTGAAGGACCAGCACAATACAATCAGCAACCAAGAAGGTCTATGGAGGACATAGTCGGACAGCTGGCAGAAACCATACGCAAGAACGAAGAGCAAAACGACAAGCGTTTCACTCTCATTGAAAATCAGCTGACAGAGATCTCCGCTACCATAATCGAAATCATGGAGCACAGGAAAGCAAGAAGAATCTCTTCCCAAAACGAGGTCAATACAGAGATACTCAGGTCAGACAAGGAGACATCAAGTGCGCCAGCTGTCACACGCACACTGGAAAGCGCAACTGGAGGCGCATTCAGAGGATTCAGCCGATTCAGATGAGGAGATTATTGAAGAGCACGCTGAATCAACACCACCAGACGAGAGGTACATTGGAGAGTTTAATGAATTAATTGTTGCTAATGAGCTTGTACCGTCTGATGCGCAGGAACTTGTGGTTGCGCTCAAGGAACCGATATACCACTCTGATTATGACTTCAAGGGCAAAGGAAAGACTCTGCCCAATATCGTTAAAAGTGGTCTAAAATACGATCAAAGGTTTGCTCTAGACGAACCGTTGGAGCTGAACGAGCCAATCGCGCGCCAGTTGGTGCGCGAGTACACCATGGTTCGAGAGAAGCTCGTGAGCGAGTGCGAACGCGCACTTTGACTCGCGCGACATCAACAGATTTGAACCTTTTTATTCCAAACTTTTTATTCTGGTTTTGATGTCACTAACTCCCAGTTAAGCACTGATTCTAATTATGCACTTGAATTTTGCCATGCAGGAACAAAGCTGATAACAAAAAAGGGCAAAAATTCAAGTGTGGGGGAGAACACTGGTGCGCCGTAGTCTGCGCAAGGTAATGTCGAGCCAACGACGTTAAACAAAGGCACTTGTCGGGAGGTAACCCGTCACTTTACTTTACACGTTTTAGTTGCATTAGGATTTTTTTTTTTTTAGATAACTTAGTTTTTTGCATGCATACTGCCATCTTTACTACTTGTGCATAACGTGAGGACACGTTTTTGTTTAAGTGTGGGGGGAATCTAGTAGTTTAGTTAGGATAATTTTGTTTTTTTTAGTTTAGACTTGCTGAATGTGAAATCTCAAAGGTAATCGTGCGCGAGAAACACTGGCTTGCGCAACCTGTGTGCGTACTCGCGCACCTGCGTAATTTGTGCTTATATGACATATTCTGATTTTTGATAATTTTTTGAATTTTGTGTATCTCTTGAGTGGAATAAAGAGGGATGTGGAGCTGATAGAAACGTCCTAGAGAAGCAGTCGACCGAACAGAAGCTTGAGGATCGGTTGTATGGTTATGAGTATTCGTGGAGGTTGATACTTCGCGGTCAAAGGATAAAAGAGCAAACTCAGTCACGCAGAAGCCGAAGGCAAAAACCCTAATGGCGTGACGAGACGGGAAAACAGACCGTCTTCGCTGAAGTTAGTCGCTCAGGAAGGGGCGCGCGGTTGCAAACGCATGGCCTGACTTGCGCGCGACTGATCAGAAGCGAGAGCGGGGCGTGGTTCCATAGCTGCTATCCGAAGGCCATGATTGGAAACGTTCTAGGGAAGAATTAAGATCCGGACCAGAAAAAGAAGTATTCAATTCAGAGTTAAAGCTCAAAAGGCCGAGACATTGAAAAGAAGAAAATTGTGCAACAAAAGAGTTATCATCTGTCCGTGAACAATAGTAAAGCGTCAAAGACGTAAGCTCAGAAACCCTAAGACGCGAATCAATCAGTATCAGAGAAAGCGAATACGAATACCATGCAACGAAATCAAGAAGAATTCGGTGACCGGTGCTTAAAAGGACTATCTCCCAATCATCCGAATTGGTATACATTCCACAAGAGAGGTAACACAAGGTTTGAATTAATGACTTGAATCAGTTTGTGTTGTATAATCACAGGTGCGCAGGTTGTGAGAGTGGCGCAGACTTGTGGCGCAGTAAGTCCAACATTCACGCGTGCATTACACAAGAGGTAAGAAAGTCCAGCTTGTTCAGGGACGAACAAGAGTAAGTGTGGGGGATTTGATAGAGCATGTTTGTATGCTATTTTATGTCCTTTACACTATGCTTGTTTGTATATTTTCTCGTATAAGATTACGCTTTTGGTGTAGTTTTGTATTTCAGGAGATTTTATGAGCTAAGGATGAATATGCGTTAAAAATAGATGTTTAGAAGCTTATTTCGCAGCAAGAAACAAAGAAGAAAGAATTGTAAAGGTCCGAGCAGAATGCAGGTGCGCACCAGTCGCTCACAAGTGAGTCGGTCGCGCACCAGTCGCGCACAAGTGAGTCGGTCGCGCACCAGTCGCTCACAAGTGAGTCGGTCACGCACCAGTCGGTCGCGCGCAAGATAAGTTGCGTGCAAGCCAAGTCACGCACCACAGACGATGACGTCAGCAAACGCGGAGATGACGTCAGCAACGCGCAGAATATATTTTATGCGAGATTTTAGGGATAAACATGGAAATCAAAGATTATCTCTTTCCTATTTTGAACTTAGAAACCCTAGAAGCTTGCATATAAATACAAAGCTTGAGGATGTGCAAGAAACACCATACACCAGCCTCCGGGCCGTCCGGCCAAATCAAGCTAGAAGAGACGCACAAGGGCCAGAGCGAGTGACGAAGCGACGCGCAGATTGACAACCGCAGATGAGTTTTCTTTGTTTCACTATTGTTGTTTATTATACAGACTTTGAGATGTTCAATAAAAGCATGTCTAGCTAACTTGCTTTATCAGTTTAGACTTTGACTTGTGAACATTATGTTTTGAGGTTTTGTTCTTAATTTGCATGATTAAGTTTAGTATTATTATTCCGAACACAATTGCATGATAATTAGGTTAGACAATTAAGCGAAGCCTTGCACCGCAGACTTAGTTGTAGAATCTATTATCTATAGTTAAACTATCAGAAGTACGTGACTGTGAATGATAGGAGTACACTAGAATAGGCAGTAGCTACCTTGACCGGATTCGTTATTGACTAACTAGGTTGAGTAATAATATCATACAGACTTGACCGGAATGTATGTGTAGGTTATTAAGCTGTGACAGGACCTTAACCTACGTGAAACATTATATCATGTATCTTTAGTAACCGATGATAAGCATATGTTCATAAGGATAAGTCTGAGCTGATAGCATCTCATAAATTGTTAAGCAACTTAGTAGTAGTGCGCTAGTGTAGTCGCATGTTTGTTTTCTGTTTTCTTACTCTACTTGCTCACTCACAAACCCCAGTTTTACTTTGTAGAAGAAAGTTAACTTCTCACCGTTCCCTGTGGATTCGACCCCAGCTTACCAATACTATACTAGTAGGAGAGTCGGGATAAATTTGTAGCACTCAACCACGTGCTCGTCAATCATCCCCTTGCCTATTATTGCACCACGTAAATTTATCACCAATGTAACCAGCATCACTTAGTCCTGAGCTCATGATAGCAGTATTGAAGTCCATCATAGCATTGATATCAGGAGGATGTTTACCCTTTTCTCGCTATGCTTACTGATAACATTAAAATCACCTCCGACTAACCATGGCAATGTGTTTGAATTTGAGATGGCTATTAACTCTTCCCATAGAGCAATTCTTTCACTTCTCCTGCACATAGCATAGACAAAAGAGCCAAGAATGCACATACCGGTATCTCTATTCATAATCTTGCAGGTAACTAGTTGGGTATTCCAATTGAAATTATCAACCAGTAAATTATCTCTCCACATAATCCAATTGAATAGGACTCTGTTAGATAAGGTGAGAGGCTTGATGTTCACTTCTGGTGTGCCTAAATCTTTCTGGGGTGAAGCACTGTATACTGCCCAATATCTAGTAAACCTCAGTCCCAATAGAACCTTAGAATTTAAGTGTCCTATGGAGGTTTGGTTAGGAAGAAAGCCATATATATCTCATCTTAGAATATTTGGATGTGCTGCCTATGCTCACACTAAGGATGGTAAATTAGATCCTAGGGCTGTGAAATGTGTCTTCTTAGGATTTCAACAGAGTTTTGGTACTAAGGGCTATAGGCTATGGGACACAACTGCTAGAGGAGTAAGAGTGATTGTCAGCAGGGATGTTGTCTTTGATGAAACTAGTTTCCCTTGTAAGAAAGAACTTGTTGATGATCATTCTAACCAGTCTGTTCCAGCAGGGTCAGTTGAACTTGCTCCTCTACTTCAGCACACTGGACCTGCTGTGGATTTACATGATCAAGGAGAGCCTCAACCTGATCAGCAAGCTGATGCACCTATTGAATAAGGAGCAGATGCAACTGAGCAGGTGGAGGCTGAGCAGGTGGAGGCTGAACATGTGGAGGAGCACTTTCCTGATAATGCTGGTGGATTGGAGAATTATCAACTGGCTAGGGATAGGACTAGAAGAGAGAACAAGAGTGTACCACTCAGGTATAGCGAGTCATCCTATGCTGAGTTATTCTTTACTGCTTTAGTAGCTGCTCAAGAAATTACTAGGGTTGAACCTGATACATTGACCGTGTGCGGTATAGATGGCTAAATATTCGTGCACGCAACTCAAAAGAATTTATAGAACTAGGGGTGACCTAGTGTCGAACCCAAGGGAACAGTGGAGTCAAGTTATATTCAACTCGATTACTAGGTTTTAATTCTTTGCACTCGATTACTAGCTTTCAATTTAGTTCTAAAGTGCTTTATTTATTTCAAAGGCAATTATTATTTATTCAAAAGGCTATATTTAAAGAAAAGGTTTTGTTATCAAATATTAAAAACTATGACAAGGATGAGAATCCTCCACTAATACTTATTTTTCACTCGAACAAGATATAAATCCTCACTCCCGAATGTTGGATTTATATTATAGTTATGAATTTCCTTCTTGATGACAATTTAATCTAGAACGTATAGTTATATGATAATATAAATCCTCACTTCCGAATGTTGGATTTATATTATAGAATTTAGACTGAGTCGCATTAGCATACAAATCCTCACTTCCGAATGTTGGATTCGCACGTAAACATCTACTCGACTAGCTTCATTCCTTCCGGTGTTTTCACTAATCTGTCCAAATACGCTTATTAATACATTCATGCACCAAATATACTCGCTGCTCCCGCTTTGCTAATACACTCGATCTAATGGTTTTATTGATTCCAAAATACTCTAAGTTCACCTTCCGGTCCTTCCTAGAAAATACTACTCGACTACTCTTCTAGATGTTTTGTCAGGACACCTAATTTATAAAGGTAAGGCTCGGGTATGATTCAACACACACAATAGTCATACAAGAATTGATTCATATAAATTAAATAATAATGTTCTAGTTATTCATAAGCATTTGGGGTTCATCAAATCCCCATCATAAGGAAACTACTCACTCATCTCGAGTGATAATGCAAACATGTTCAAACAATGTAAAGTAAAACGATTGTAAATAAAACAAGAGTAAAGTTTAGAAATTCTCAGTGATTGATGATCCACGGTCGAGCTTCAAGCTGCTGCAATCTTCCTCGTTATCTCGAGTACAAAATGTGGTTATATAATTCAAACTATCTTCCGAGCTCTCTCGGGTATCTCTTCTTCATCACTTGGTTTACTCGACTTCAATCAATCTCAATCACTTTACTAGGGTTTTCCGGCCCCCATGGCAGCAACCTTCTTCAAACCTCTTGTGATGTTTATATAGTGAAGATCAATCAAAGGGTCGAGTGGATGAAGGTCTTGCTTTAACTCCCGTCATAAATGGCCGAGTAAATGCGAAGTTCTTCCTTATCCACGTATGTTAAATGATCGAGTAAGTGTAAGGTCTTCCTTATCTTCTTGTATTAAATCTTGTCTTAAATGGTCGAGTGAATGAAGAGAATCCATACAAAGGGTCTTGGTCACGTGATAACTTGCTCGACCAGTGTGTTTACTCGGTCGAGTAACATGAGTCTTCGGCTGTTTTAGCTGGGGTCAAGTACTTTAATACACTCGGTCTAAGAATTACAGAAATGCTCCAAATTATGTCTGATTTAGAATGAATTCACGTGCTTTTCCTCATATTTCCATTTAAGCTCCTTCGTAAGGCTGAAATCGTGTATTTGACCTGAAACATCAATCAAAGTATCAAAAGTAATGCATTTCACATCATAATCATAGGAAATAAGCATGAAAGTAGGGGCTTAAAATAGACATTTCTAACACTCATCAAAATACCCCACACTTAATCCTTGTTCGTCCCGAACAAGTATTAAGCTTATTTCTTACTTCTGAGATTTCTAAAACACAATTTACAAGAGGAGTTTCACCGAACCAATCACTTATGCTAGCAAGGGCTAGTCCATAAGGTCAAGGTCAAGAATTCTTGCCCAGGAATTAGACTACACGTCGTAATCCATAAGAGTAGAGGAATTCCGGATGATTACCACATATTTCATGAAATTTTTTTTCTTCTCAAAAGCATGTCATGCCTACGTACATAAGTACAAGGATCGTCCCTAAGAAATTCTCCATGGTTATCACTCGACAGCTTCACTCGAGTCGCCACATTATTTAGGCAATAGCAAGGACTTAAGTGAGGAAACAATATATTTTCTTTTATATTTTTTTCTTCTCTTTTTTTATCAAAGCAAATATTTTCAAGGGGGAAATATATTTTATTTTCTTTCCTAACCCTCGGAAAATGCAATTTCTTGTTTTTTTATCAAAGCAAATACTTTCAAGGGGGAAATAAATTTTATTTTCTTTCCTAACCCTCGGCAAATGCTCGACTTTATCGGACAACCCCACACTTAAGACTTGACTAGATGCCAGAATATTAACTCGAGTGTTACAACAAATGCACCATATACTACGAGATATGCTTAAGTCACCTAAAGGCAATACAATAACTTTATGAAATATTATCCATGTTTTGTTCAAAAATTTCCTCTATGAAATTGGATAAAACTTTGCTTTTCTCAAGGTGTCATGTCAAAAATTTCTAAGAAAAATCAAATTAGGCAAGCTCTTATGTTAAGTCACAAGAAATAAATTTTTCTATCATGAATGTCGTTCAATTCAAAAAAATTCCAATTCATCAGTTTCTCAGCAAACATTTTAATCTAAGTGTTCGGTCTTGTTTAGCATGTTTAATTAACATTTTTCAAAGTGTTTTAATTTAAATAGTAGGATGTATGCAAATTTTTGAAAAGTATGCAATGTATATATCAGGAAAATTTGTATGCATACTACTCCCCACCCCACACTTAAAAATTTGCTTAGTCCTTAAGCAATAAATTAAGATTAAGGTGTAGAGATACTTAGCTGGTTATCGAGTATATCGTTCTTGACATTATTCTTCGTATCTTGACTTTCCAATGCGCTGCACATATATCATTCTTGCAATGCTAACAAAGATTTGTCATTATATAACGAACAAAGCAAAACATTATAGATAATTAAGTAAAAATATTCAAACAAGTGCAAACATCAAGTACTCGATCATCTTTGCCCTCGTCTTCGGGTAAGATAATAATATCTCCTCCGCTGAGTTTTATCTTCTTAACAAGTCCACGACTTAGTAGCTCGACCTCTCCTAGTACTTGTTTTGGCAATGCCTTTCCCCGGGTCGAGTGAAAATCCTACATGCTTAGCTAGCACGATAACCAAATGTCCTCCACCAATGTATAATCCTTTGAATGACTTTAAGAGACATTCTTCAAGTGTTCGAGTGATGCAAGTGAGCATATCAAACGGAAGATCCTTGTGCATACAACACATTATATCCAAATCATCCTTGTTCACGAATTTTCCCTTATCACTACGAAGGTATAGGCAAGTAGCTATAAGACGATGTATAAACTTCCATTCCGAACTTCTAATCTTTGTAGCCGTGTTACCCGACTTATAATCCATACTACTGTTTGTGATTTCTCTCCAAACTATGTTCCTCATATTCTTAGTGATTGGTAAACATGGTTCGTATTGTTCCAAACCAAATGCAATTCTTAATTCATCACTAGAGAGAACAAAGTCCTTGTTTCCCAAACGAAATTTGCATTCTTTCACAACTTCTATCTTATGTCTTCTTAACTTGACCACTCTCCATTTGGTCTTAAGTGAATAAACAAACTCGCACACTACCTTTTCATACACACCCGGATCATCACCAAACACAAATCCTAATCCATGGTTCTTAAACCTCAGCTCAATCTTATCAAAAATCAACACCACTTTGTCTAGAAATTCAATGTCCGGAAATAAAGGAGTAAGAACTTTGAAATTCCTAAGCTTCTTTTCCCTTACTTTCATCTTCGAATCTAGTCTAATTCGTGCATTGAATGGATAGGGAGTAGATTCAACTAAAGAGGGATTGTTACCTTCAATAGGTCTAGTTGTGCTCGAGTCGGCCAGGTGAGGGTTCTCTTCCGATCGAGTGAGTTCAATACTTTGTTTAGACAACTTTCTTCTCTTGAAAACTACTTTGCACCGCTCTTGATTTTCCATTGGTGTTCCAATATGTGTAGGATTTGGGAAAGGTGAGATTTTGGTTGAGTGAAAACGGCTAAGTGTTTGAATCGGTCGAGTTAGGGTTTGTTTTGTGTAGTTGGGCTAGGTTTTGTTTAATGTTTTAAGGTAATATGGCCCAATTGGTTGATTCGGTCGAGTGAAGCATTTGACTCGATCGAATTGGAAGAGTTGATTTCGGTTTAAGTGTAAGTTCACTCGGTCGAGTGACTTTCTTACTTGGTCGAGTGGGCTCGGCCAAAATTCAGAATTTAATTGAGTGTTTATTGTTTTGTTCAAGGTGTTTAATTCTGAATTTTATTTTTTAGTAACCCTAAAATTTGGTAAGTGATAAATTTCTTCTTTATTGAATTTCTAACTTTGTTTTTCAAACAAAGACAACATTATTTGTAGAAGAAAATAAGACATTATAGTTTAATCACTAATCAGACTCGATCTCTATTGGTTCTCCACTAGGCTTGCGAAATTCTTTGATAGTCACCCTACGAACCTCATACCACTCAATACTCGAATTATTTTTCTTAGGCTTCTTGGACCTTGTTTTGCTCGAGGTAGCTTTTTCCTTACCCTTTCCTTTGCTTGTATCATTGAAGTTCTCAACCGAGCGCGCGTTCTCGGAGGGGTCTTCTTCCTCAGTTACTTCCTTATAGGCAAATTCCAACTCAGCGGGTTGTTTGGCTAGGAATGCTAATTTCCTTAACAAGTTGAAGTCCAATTCTCGGAATTCTGTGTATCTCTCGGGTAGAATAAATTGACAACCAATAGCTATGCTAGTGATCAATGAAGTACATCCCACGTACTGTGAAGAGTAGTATGCCTGCTGCATACCCTTGAACATGGTTGTAAACAAATCAAACCAATTGATTGGTTCATCTTGGTCGAGTGCCCACATAATGTTCAAGTCCTCTCGGGTAACTACATCAACAGTTTCGAGTTGGCAATTTATATTGGTAGCAATCAGACGATGCACGTATTTCCAAACGGGATTCTTAATAGAAGATGGTGAAGGGTAGTCTCCAATGAAGTCTTGGCGGCTAATATCTTTCCAAATTTGAATTCTTTGTTGTTCTGTAGCCAAGTGACAAAGTCCTCCTTCAGGAAATCCTAGATGTCTATATGCTTCTTGTCGAGTCCAATAAAAATCCAAATCTTGAATTCTGAATTTCCATCCTTCATAATAATATGCAAAACCTTCTCCTTCAACAGGTTCAAACGAAGCAATGAACTCATAGACAAGTTCCTTATAGCATTGCTTGTTGAAAACAACATCCACATCGAGTGAAGCTCGGCCAAACATGTCATAAACTTTGGCATTAATGCCAAGGCTTTGCATTGTCTTGTCATGAAGGGCTATCGAGCTCACCAAAGGCTTGAGTCGGTTTGCATCTTCAGCTATTCATTCATAGGTTCGTGGATGGTCTATGTTGTCAAAATTGGGTGGGTAGTATGGGTCATAGGTGTGAACAAACTCAATTTGAGTTCTTCTTTGGGAGGGTGCATTGGTCTTTTTGGAAAGTAGGTTGGATTGAGACATGTTGCTCGAGTATGTAGATTCGGTCGAGTATGGTGAGTATCTCATGATACTCGATCGGTTTATATATAAATATAAATTGGGAAGCTTAAAGTTTACTCGAGCAGTAACTTACCTAATAAAGTGTGATAAATCCATGAGTATATTTAAGGTTTCTAATAATTGAATATTAAATCAAAGATTTAATCAAAGATTTAATTAAAGATTTAATCAAAGATTTAATATATGGAAGTTTTGAATATTTATTAGGGTTGCTCGAGATATTATGTTGTTTAGGAAAGAATTGGGCTAGGTGCTCGAGTGGGCTTTGGTTAAAAATCTGATTTTACTAATTTGGGTCGAGTTGTTTAGGTGTTGTGGTATGTTACTCGACCGAATAATCCATAGATTCGGTCGAGTGAAGCAATATCCTTTTTGCTTCACTTTGTGCTCGTAAAACTTGGCGATCATAAGGGTAAATGACTATTAGAAAACATGTACGCAGAAGTTCAAGTTACCAACAACAAAGTACCGCAAACGGTACGTCCAAAGAGTTCTCAAAAACAACACAAATAAACAACAAAAAGAGGCTTTCCTAGCACTCTTCCCACTCGAAGCTAGTTCCTTCGTTCATCTTCTTCTTTCCTTTCCGGTCAACACGCTTAGGCATTTCCTTGACACAAACCCACTCCTTGCTCCTCCTATCCATCAACGTCATAGTGACCAAACGGGTGGTGTCGAGTGGTCTAAAATCTCCTTTGCCTTCAAACCGAAAATATGAGCGTTCCGCGAGGCAAGTGATAAAAGATGAGCAGCCGAGTGCTTTGCTCTTTTCCTTGGGGTTGATCATCTTCTTAAACCGCTCGGTGAAGACATAAAACTAAATGGAGTCTCCTCGCTCCATGAAGTACATTAAATCCAAATCTTCCCGAGATACTCAAGCACCTTGGTCAACACGAGTGTTGATGTTTGTACAAATAATCCGATGGATGTATTTCCATACTCCATCCGTTAGGCATTTGGGTGAGCAATTAGGGTCATACTCGCGCATACCGGTTAGCTTCCTCCATACTTGCAATCTCATCTCATCCGTACAAAATGGAATAACACCTCCGGGAGAGAACCATTCTCCATCCATATACTCCTTCTCCTCCTTGAAAACTTGTGTATTAATCTCAAACTCCCACGACACACATTCATTCTCATTATAAAACGGTTCAAAACTTGAGAAGAACTCGACCACAAGGTTGTGGTGTGTTGGCTTCCCCATCAAATATTCCCACTCAATCAAGCCGGCATTGATAAATATGTTGTCCACAATCTCATAAATACCAAGCTCAATCATAGTAGGTTCCTTGGCTTGAGTAGTCCTTGGCTTTTGAAATGGCTTCCTAAAGCTAAGTTCCCCACACGGGTTGAAAACCGTCCATCTCCTCGCAAGGGTCTTTGTTCTTCCCATGCTAGATCCTTGGCCGCTCGACATTGTTGAGTTGAATTGAGGTTGGAGGTTGGTCGAGTGAATCGGTGACTTAGGGATTTAGATTTTGAGAGTGAAGGTGAAGCGGTCGAGTAGGGTTGGTAGAGGGAAGGTTGGTCGAGTGATGTTTAGGATTTTCTAAATTGGACCAATTTCCAATGGACCAAATTAAATGGGTCTAGTTGGTCCAACATATTTTTTTTTTGATTTTTGTATTTTGTATTTTTGTATTTTGTTTTTGGGTGGTGTGATTCGGTCGAGTAAGATTTTTACTCGATCAAATGAGGGGGATTAAATTATTTAAATGATTTATGTAAATTTTGGTTGACTCAATTCGTTCGAGTAAGAATCTTACTCGATCGAGTGAAATAGAAATTCATTTAAATTGTTTAATCTATATTAGTTTGGGTGACGTGACTCGGTCGAGTTGGTGGTTTACTCGATCGAGTGAAAGATTTTATCCCCGGAATTTTCCCAATTAATATTCTACCCCACACTTGTTAACATTGAATAATAATATTGCCCTTTGAAATAAATAAAACACTTTAGAACTAAATTGAAAGCTAGTAATCGAGTGTAAAGAATTAAAAGCTAGTAATCGAGTTTGAAATATAACTTGACTCCACTGTTCCCTTGGGTTCGACACTAGGTCACCCCTAGTTCTATAAATTCTTTTGAGTTGCGTGTTGGAATGTTTATTCATCTATACTGCGCACGTCAGAAACAAAAAGATTATGGTTCATTCACTATACCGATCGCCGTAGGAGATATAAATATTGATGATGCCTTATGTGATCTAGGAGCAGGAGTTTCCATAATGCCGTTTATCTTATATAAAAAATTAGGAATAGGAGAACTTTCTAGCACCACTTTAATTCTTAGAGTAGCTGATAGGTCTAAACGAGTACCAATTGGTGTATTAGAAGATATGCCTGTTAAAATTGGAGAATTCTATGTTCCTGTGGATTTTTATGTGTTAGAGTGGATGATAACCCTTATGCCGAAATTCCTGTTATTATGGGAAGACCATTTCTAAACCCAGTCAAGGCATTGATAAATTGTGGCGATGGTTCAATCGAGTTGGACCTAGGTGAGGACAAGGTAAAATTTATCTTTCTAAAATGATGAAAGCACCTACTTGTTCTTTGAATTGTGATTTGTTTGATGCTAATGTTTCAAATAGTGATATAGTTAATATTTCCGCGCTAACAATTCTTGAAAGTGAAGGAAAGAAAGATGAAAATATGTCGAATCTCATGGATGAAACCGAGTACTCGACCGAGTCATTTTCGGTCGAGCAGAATTTGACCGAGCAGGAGCTTACATGTAATCATTCAATTATAAGCAACTCAAGCAAAGGTAATGAATTTGGTCAGGAATTGAAACCTCTTCCACCAAATCTAAGGTATGAATTTTTAGTTTCAGAAAAATTTTCGCCGGTTATCATAAGTGCTTTGCTAAATCAAGATGAAACTATGAAACTCATGCATGTTTTACGTACACATAAAAGTGCTATAGGACACTCTATAGATGATTTAAAAGGAATTAGTCCCGACGTATGCATGCATGGGATTCGTTTATGCGATGACGCAAAACCATCTAGGGAGTTTCTTAGGAGACTAAATCCCAAATTAGGTGAAGTTGTTCTGAAAGAGATAACAAAACTTAAGGATGCAGGTATCATATACTCGATCTCCGATTCAGATTGGGTCAGCCCAATCCACGTCGTTCCAAAGAAGGAAGGATTAACCGTAGTTAAAAACGAAAATGATGAATTAATCCCCTCTAGAACCGTAACCGGATATAGGATGTGTGTCGATTATAGAAAACTTAATAAAGCAACTAAAAAAGACCATTTCCGTATTCCATTCGTGGATCAAATGTTGGAGAGACTTTCCGGGCACGAGTACTTTTGTTTCCTCGACGGGTATAGTGGATTTTTCCAAATACCTATCCACCCCGAGGACCAAGAGAAGACCACGTTCACATGTCCATATGGAACGTTCGCGTACAGAAGAATGCCTTTCGGGTTATGCAACGCTCCGAGAACTTTTCAACGGTGTATGATGTCAATTTTCTCCGAGTACATCGAGAAGACTATGGAAGTGTTTATGGATGATTTTTCAGTTTACGGAGACTCGTTTGACGATTGTTTATCAAATCTATCCAAAGTTCTAGCGCGATGCATCGAGATGGACCTAGTTTTAAACTGGGAGAAATGTTATTTTATGGTTCAAGAAGGAATAGTGCTCGGACATCTTGTTTCAAAATGAGGAATAGAAGTCGACAAAGCCAAGATAGAGGTGATCGAGAAGCTCCCACCACCTAAGGATGTACAAGGTATTAGAAGCTTTCTCGAACATGCCGGATTCTACAGAAGATTTATCAAAGACTTCTCGAAGATAGCAAAACCCCTCACAAACCTTCTCGCTAACGATGTTAAGTTCGTGTTTGATGATAAATGTCATGAAGCATTCGAGACGTTAAAGAAGTTACTCACAACTGCCCCAATATTTCGAGCACCAAATTGAGATTTACCATTCGAACTAATGTGCGATGCAAGCGATGGAGCAATCGGAGCATGCCACGGACAGAGAGTTGATAAACGTCTTCATGTCATTCAATACACGAGCAAGGCACTCGATGCAACCCAAGAAAATTACACCACAACCGAAAAGGAGATGTTAGCGGTAGTTTACGCATTCGAAATTCTGACAATACCTCGTTGGATCAAAGACCACTGTTTACTCGGATCACGCAGCACTCAAATACTTGATGAACAAAAAGGACGCAAAATCAAGACTTATTAGATGGATCCTTTTATTGCAAGAGTTCGACATAGAGATCAGAGACAAGAAAGGAGTCGAGAACGTAGTAGCCGACCATTTATCTAGACTCGAGACTACTTTAGAGGATAAAGGAAGTGGAGACCCTATCAAGGATTTCGACACCCTACCACCCCCAAACCAGTGGTCAAGTAGAAGTTTCGAATAGAGAGATCAAAGCTATTTTAGAAAAGACTATTTCAGGAGCAAGGAAGGAATGGGCATCGAAGCTAGATGACGCACTATGGGCTTATAGGACAGCCTACAAGACCCCTATTGGTATGTCTCCATACAAACTTATCTTCGGAAAAGCTTGTCACTTGCCGGTAGAGATCGAGTACAAAGCCATGTGGGCTATCAAGAAGATGAATTTCGATGCTAGAGCTGCAGGGGAACACCGTATTCTTCAATTACATGAACTCGAGGAGATACGCCTAAACGCCTACGAAAGCGCGAAAGTCTACAAAGAGAAAACAAAAAAGTGGCACGATAAGAAAATCATTGAGAAGAGATTCACAGTAGGAGACGAAGTGCTACTCTACAACACTAGGTTGAGATTATTTCCGGGAAAATTACGTTCCAAGTGGTCCGGACCATTCAAGATATCTAAAGTTTTTGACGACGGACACGTGGAATTATTAACAAAGAAGGAAACACATTTAAGGTCAACGGACATAGACTGAAATTTATCATGCTGGAGACCAATGCTATCTAGTGAGCAACTCGATCTCTATGAGGTCGGATAACTAAGAAGTGGAGCATATCCTCTCGAGAAGGGATCCTAGCAAAGGACTTCTCGAGTGTGTTTCTTTATATGAAGACACGGCTACGTCCTTGCCAGGACGTTAATCTAGGCCAGTAAGTATTTATTTTTCCGCATTTATTTTTCCGCACTTTATTGCTTTCTAGATTAGGAAAAATGCAAGTATATTTTTGGGAAAATTCCGGGGATAAATTCTTTCACTCGATCGAGTAAACCACCAACTCGACCGAGTCACGTCACCCAAATTAATATAGATTAAACAATTTAAATGAATTTAAATTTCATTCGATCGAGTAAGATTCTTACTCGACCGAATTGAGTCGACCATAAAAACTTAAATTAAATCATTTAAATAATTTAATCCCCCCTCATTCGATCGAGTAAAAATCTTACTCGACCGAATCACACCACCCAAAAAAAAATACAAAATTACAAAATAAAAATTACAAAATACAAAAAATTCAAATTTAAAAAAACCGTTGGACCAACTCGACCAATTAAATTTGGTCATATGGAAATTGTTCAATTTAATTAGACCAATTAAATTTTCCATTGGAAATTGGTCCAATTTAGAAAACCCTAAAACATCACTCGACCAACCTTCACTCTACACCTACTCGACCGCTTCACCTTCACTCTCAAAACCTAAATCCCTAAGCCACCGATTCACTCGACCCCAATCCTCAATTCAACTCAACAATGTCGAGCGGACAAGGATCTAGCATGGGAAGAACAAAGACCCTTGCAGGAGATGGACGGTTTTCAACCCGAGCACGCAACTTAGCTTTAGGAAGCCATTTCAAGAGCCACGGCTTACTCAACTCTTCTTTGGCTCGAGCAAGAAGGAAGTGGTAAGCTCCGTTGCACCTCACAAACCTACTATGATCGAGCTTGGAATTTATGAGATTGTGACAACATATTTATCAATGCCGGCTTGATCGAGTGGGAATATTTGATGGGAAACCGACACATCACAACCTTGTGGTCGAGTTCTTCTCAAGCTTTGAACCGTTTTATAATGAGAATGAATGCGTGTCGTGGGAGTTTGAGATTAACACAAGAATTCAAGGAGGAGAAGGAGTATATGGATGGAGAATGGTTCTCTCCGGAGGTGTTATTCCATTTTGTACGGATGAGATGAGATTGGAAGTATGGAGGAAGCTAACCGGTATGCGCGAGTATGACCCTAATTGCTCACCCAAGTGCCTAACGGATGGAGTATGGAAATACATCCATCGGATTATTTCACAAACATCAACACTCGTGTTGACCAAGGTGCTCGAGTATCTCGGAAGACTTGGATTTGAATGTACTTCATGGAGCGAGGAGACTCCATTGATTGGTTTTATGTCTTCACCGAGCGCTTCAAGAAGATGATCAACCCTAAGGAAAAGAGCAAGGCACTCGGCTGCTCATCTTTATCACTTGCCTCGCGGAACGCTCATATTTTGGTTTGAAGGCAAAGGAGATTTTAGACCACTCGACACCACCCGTTTGGTCACGATGACGTTGATGGATAGGAGGAGCAAAGAGTGGGTTGTGCAAAGGAAATGCCTAAGCGTGCTGACCGGAAAGGAAAGAAGAAAATGAGAAGGAACTAGCTTCGAGTGGGAAGAGTGCTAGGAAAGCCTCTTTTTGTTGTTTATTTTGTTGTTTTTGAGAACTTTCGTTTCGGTACTTTGTTGTTTGTAACTTGAACTTGCGCGTACTTGTTTTATTGCATTTACCCTTATATCGCCAAGTTTTAAAGCGCAAAGTGAAGCAAAAAGGACATTGCTTCACTCGACCGAATCTATGGATCATTCGGTCGAGTAACCACAACACTTAAACAACTCGACCCAAATTAGAAAAATCAGATTTTTAACCAAAGCCCACTCGAGCACTAGCCCAATTCTTTCCTAAAAAAATATCTCGAGTAACCCTAATAAATTTCAAAACTTCCATATATTAAATCTTTGAAATCTTTGATTTAATATTCAATTATTAGAAACCTTTGATATACTCATGATTTATCACACTTTATTAGGTAAGTTACTACTCGAGTAACCTTAGAGCTTCCCAATTTAGACTTATATAAACCGATCGAGTATCATGGGATATTCACCATACTCGACCGAATCTACATACTCGAGCAACATGTCTCAATCCAACCTACTATCCAAAAAGACCAATGCACCCTCCCAAAGAAGAACTCAAGTTGAGTTTGTTCACACCTATGACCCATCCTACCCACCAAATTTTGACAACATAGACCATGCACGAACCTATGAAAGATTAGCTGAAGATGCAAACCGACTCAAGCCTTTGGTGAGCTCGATAGCCCTTCATGACAAGACAATGCAAAGCCTTGGCATTAGTGCCAAAGTTTATGACATGTTTAGCCGAGCTTCACTCGATGTGGATGTTGTTTTCAACAAGCAATGCTATAAGGAACTTGTCTATGAGTTCATTGCTTCGTTTGAACCTGTTGAAGGAGATGGTTTTGCATATGATTATGAAGGATGGAAATTCAGAATTCAAGATTTGGATTTTTATTGGACTCGACAAGAAGCATATAGACATCTTGGATTTCCTGAAGGAGGACTTTGTCACTTGGCTACGGAACAACAAAGAATTCAGATATTAGCCGCCAAGACTTCATTGGAGACTATCCTTCACCATCCTATTAAGAATCCCGTTTGGAAGTACGTGCATCGTCTGATTGCTACGAATATTAATTGCCAACCCGAAACTGTTGATGTAGTTACCCGAGAGGACTTGAACATTATGTGGGCACTCGACCAAGATGAACCAATCAATTGGTTTGATGTGTTACAACCATGTTCAAGGGTATGCAGCAGGCATACTACTCTTCACAGTACGTGGGTTGTACTTCATTGATCACTAGCATAGCCATCGGTTGCCAATTTATTCTACCCGAGAGATACACAGAATTCCGAATTGGACTTTAACTTGTTAAGGAAATTAGCATTCCTAGCCAAAAACCCGCTAGTTGGAATTTGCCTATAAGGAAGTAACTGAGGAAGAAGACCCCTCCGAGAACGCGCGCTCGGTTGGGAACTTCAATGATACAAGCAAAGGCAAGGGTAAGGAAAAAGCTACCTCGAGCAAAACAGTCCAAGAAGCCTAAGAAAAATAATTCGGGTATTGAGTGGTATGAGGTTCGTAGGGTGACTATCAAAGAATTTCGCAAGCGAATGGAGAACCAATTGAGATCGAGTCGATGAGTGATTAAACCTTATTTTCTTATTTCTTCTACAAATAATCATGTCTTTGTTTGGAAAACAAAGTTAAATATTCAATAAAGAAGAAATTTATCACTTACCAAATTTTAGGGTTACTAAAAATAAAATTCAGAATTAAAACACCTTGAACAAAAAATAAAACTCAATTAAATTCTGAATTTTGGCCGCCCACTCGACCAAGTAAGAAGTCACTCGACCGAGTGAACCTACTTAAACAAATTAAACTCTTCCATTCGGTCGAGTCATCTGGTTCACTCGACCGAATCAACTATTGGGCCATATCACCTTAAACATTAACACAAAACCTAGCCCAACTACACAAAACAAACCCTAACTCGACCGAATTTATTTATTCACTTAAGACCAAATGGAGAGTGGTCGAGTTAAGAGGACAAAGTAGAAGTTGTGAAAGAATGGAAATTTCGTTTGGGAAACAAGGACTTTGTTCTTCTAGTGATGAATTAAGAATTGCATTTGGTTTGGAGCATTGCAACCATGTTTACCGATCACTAAGAATATGAGGAACATAGTTTGGAGAGAAATCACAAACAGTAATATGGATTATAAGTCGGGTAGCACGGCTACAAAGATTAGAAGTTCGGAATGGAAGTTTATACATCGTCTCATAGCTACTTGCCTATACTTTCGTAGTGATAAGGGAAGATTCATGAACAAGGATGATCTGGATAGTAGATGCAGAAGATAACGTAGGTGACAACGAACAAGTCCTTATCCACGAGTCTGATAATTAAACAACTTCCGAAATCCTAAGGACACCCGATAACTTCATAATCTCTCAAAGGAACAATCAAAACAATCCATAAAAACCAACTTTCACTACTCGACCATAATTGATCGAGTACTTGACATTTGCACTTGTTTGAACATTTTAACTTAATTACCTATCATGTTTTGTTTTGTTCGTTATATAATGACAAATCTTTGTTAGCATTGCAAAAATGATACATGTGCAGCACATTAGAAAGTCAAGATACGGAGAATAATGTCAAGAACGAAACACTCGACAACCAGCTAAATATCTCTACACCTTAATCTTAATTTGTTGCTTAGGGACTAAGCAAATTTTTAAGTGTGGGGTGGGGAGTAGTATGCATACAAATTTTCATGATATATACATTGCATACTTTTCAAAATTTGCATACATCCTACTATTTAAATGGAAAACACTTTGAAAAATTGCAATTAAACATGCTAAACAAGACCGAGCACTTCGATTAAAAAGGTTTGTTGAGAAACTCATGAATTGAATTTTTTGAATTGAACTACTTTCATGATAGAAAATTTATTTCTTGTGACTCAACATAAGAGCTTGCCTAATTTGATTTTTCTTAGAAATTTTTGACATAACACCTTGAGAAAAGCAAAGTTTTATCCAATTTCATAGAGGAAATTTTTGAACAAAACATGGATAATATTTCATAAAGCTATTGTATTGCCTTTAGGTGACTTAAGCATATCTCGTAATATATGGTGCATTTGTTGTAACACTCGAATAAATATTTTGGCATCTAGTCAAGTCTTAAGTGTGGGGTTATCCAATAAAGTCGAGCATTTGCCGAGGGTTAGAAAAGAAAATAAAATCACAAATATCTAGTATTTCCCCTTTGAAAGTTTCTGCTTTGACAAAACAAAAAGATAAAGAAAAAAAAGAGAAGAAAAAAATAAATTGTTTCCCCACTTAAGTCCTTGCTTCTGCCTAAATAATTTTGCGACTCGAGTGAAGCTGTCGAGTGATAACCATTGAGAATTGCTTAAGGACGATCCTTGTACTTATGTACGTAGGCATGACATGCTTTTGAGATCAAAATTCATGAAATATGTCGTAATCAACCGGAATTCCTCTAGTCTTATGGATTATGGCATTTAGTCTAATTCTTGGGCAAGAATTCTTGACCTTGACCTTATGGACTAGCCCTTGCTAGCATAGGTGATTGGTTCGGTGAAACTACTCTTGAAAATTGTGTGTTACTTTGTGATTTTCGGTGTAAGTTCGAAATGAAGAGTAAGGTCAAATCAAGGTTAGTTTCTTATTGCTCGAGTTACATTGAAAATTATGACTATCGTGATTAGGAGTGATTTTCAATAATTTCTCATGCCATGAATGATCAGCTATACTTTGAAGTGTTTTTGATTAAAGAATAATGCAAAAGAATGTTTGTTAAATTGACTAGCTAAGGAAATGAATTCGATAAATGGATGATGTGCTTTTAGGATTTGTGAGTATTCTATTATCTAAAAACTCACGCGAGACTAAACTCGTCCGCTAGGGCAGCCTAGAGGTTTAAAGGCTTAATGCATATGCTAAATGCATTTGTGATTTTCTACGACAGTGAACTAGGATTAGAATAATTTAGAAATCTCAGGAGTAAGAAATAAGCTTAATACTTGTTCGGGACGAACAAGGATTAAGTGTGGGGCATTTGACCAGTGTTAGAAATGTCTATTTTAAGCCCCTACTTTCATGCTTATTTTCTATGATTATAACGTAAAATATATTACTTTTGATACTTGGATTGATGTTTCATGTCAAAAACACGATTTCAGCCTTATGAAGGAGCATACATGGAAATATGAGGAAAAGCACGTGAATTCGGCCTAAATCAGACATAATTGGGAGCATTTCTGCAATTCTTAGACCGAGTGTACTAAAGTACTTGACCCGAGCTAAAACAAGCCAAAGACTCATGTTACTTGATCGAGTAAACACAGTGCTCGAGCAAGCCATCACGTGATCAAGACCCTTCGTATGGATTCTCTTCATTCACTTGACCATTTAATGTGAGTGGATAAGCTAGACCTTTCATTCCACTCGAGTGATTTAATACAAGTGGATAAGCTAGACTTTTCATTTACTCGACCATTTATAGCGGGAGTTAAAGCAAGACCTTTCATTCTACTCGACCCTTGTGATTACTCTTCACTATAAAAGCATCACAAGAGACTCGAAGAAGGTTGCTGGCTAATTGAGATTAGTCGAGTAACCAATTGAAGAAGATAATCGAGAGAGCTCGGGAGACCGCTTAAATTACAGAAGATCATTCAACCTAATTTTGCACTCGAGATAACGAGGAGAATAGCAGCAGCTTGGAGCTCGACCGTGGATACTCAATCACTGAGAATTTCTAAACTTTACTCTTGTTTTATTTACAATTATTTTATTTACAATCATTTGAACATGTTTGCATTATCACTCGAGATGAGTGAGTAGTTTCCTTATGATGGGGATTTGATGAATCCCTAATGCTTATGAATAACTTGAACATGATTATCTAATTTACATGAATCAATTCTTGGATGATTATTATGTGTGTTGAATCATACCCGAGCACTACGTCTAGGTGTCCTGACAAAACGTCTAGAAGAGTAGGTCGAGTAGTATTTTCTAGGGAAGGACCGGGAGGTGAACTTAGACTATTTTAGAATCAATACAACCATTAGATCGAGTATATTAGCAAAGCGGGAGTAGCGAGTATATTTGGTGCATGAATGTATTAATAAGCGTATTTGGACAGATTAGTGAAAACACCGGGAGGAATGAAGCTAGTCGAGTAGATGTTTATGTGTGAATCCAACATTCGGGAGTGAGGATTTGTATGCTAATGCTACTCAGTCTAAATTCTATAATATAAATCCTACATTTGGGAGTGAGGATTTATATTATCATATAACTATACGTTCTAGATTAAATTGTCATCAAGAAGGAAATTTATAACTATATGCTCGAGTGAAACCATAAGTATTAGTGGAGGATTCTCATCCTTGTCATAGTTTTTAATATTTGATAACAAAACCTTTTCTTTAAATATTGCCATTAGAATACATAACATTGCCTTTAAAATAAACAAAACACTTTAGAACTATTTTGAACTAATCGATTTTAAAGTATAACTTAACTCCACTGTTCCCTTGGGTTCGACACTAGGTCACCCCTAGTTCTATAAATTCTTTTGAGTTGCGTGTTGGAATATCTATCACCTAAATTGCATGCACGTCACGAGCTCCCCGCGGACCCTTCATGGATTCCATCCGCGGACCCTTAAGCATTTGTAGAAATTCAGTAACGTCCGCGGACGGAGATGTAGTTTCGTCCGCGGCTGACGTCAACATGACGTCATCCCAGTCTGTATTCGCTCCTTCCCTTCATCTTCGTGCTCCGAATTCGTCTAGAATTGCTCGATAAGCGTGTAAAATCTCCATTGCACTCCAAATACGCCTGAAACGCAAAACAATACAACAAGGTAATATTTTGCAAATAAAGCATATAAGAATGATGGAAATAAGACAATGATGGATTGTATAAATACGCTCCATCAAGATGGCTCCTAAACAACAACGTGTAGTCATAGAAGAGACGGACCTTGAGGAGGAGCTTAAGAGGAAGGATGTTGTTATTGATGATTTGCGGAGACAAATAAGATATGTTCAACACCGATTGAATTACCTCTTTGGGAGACGATGATTACTATGGTGATGATAGTTATATTGTTTCTAATGTCGAAGAACTCATTTATGATGATTATTTTGATGATGTGAATTGCAATGAAGATGAGAGTGATATTGATTCTTGTTTCGGAGAACCATATATGATGATTATGGTGATAAAGAAGTCGATATTGCTCGAAGTTCTGCTATCCCTATTTATGATGATTACAATAATGATGAGGTTGATACAATTTTTAATATTCAAGATCCTATTTATGATAATTACAGTGTGTTTCTAATACGACCTACTATTTTGTTTCAGTCTATTTGAACTACTAGCCGAAAAGTTTAATCTTATTTTATCGATGAGGGTATCGATGTTACTTTCTCCAGATATGAGTCGCGAATTGTATTGGAAACAAGTTAACTTCAGATTTTGATTCTTTTAGCTCAATATGTGGTGCACGCCCATCGGATGCAACGTGGTGTCCTATTTGAGGTTGGTGATTAGTCTGCAGCAGAGGACAATCCGGCCTTTGATTCGAGGATGAATCTTTTTGCCCCGAAGAGAATGATACAGGCCAATTAGTTGGGCTTTGGGCCTTAAATAAAGTAGTTTTTATTTTCGTTATAGGATTTCATGTTGTTTTTATATAAACATCTTTTCTTTGGTTTGTTAGACAGTTTTCTAATATTGGATAACAAAAGAAGGGTTTTTCTAACTTGTCAAGTTTTTTGTTATTTCTTTTTTCAAATCAATGATTCTTGCTTCTCAATTTCTCAGTATTCTGCGGAATCAACAAATTGTTAACACCTATCATTCTTGTTTGTCTACTTGCGATAAAAGTAACTAACAATGAAGTGGACTTTTTATATTTCAGAAGAGAGTATTATAAAACTTTTCTTTATCAATGTATGCCCAAATTTTCGTTTACCAAATCTATTCTCAAACAAATTTTATTCCTAAAATATCTTGATTTATCTCACATATCATCAAAATTGAAATGATAATTGCTATTTTTGAAGTATGCACTTATAAGTATTTTTAATTATGTTAATTAAATAAGAATAAATTAATAATATTGATAAAAGGCCACGATTTTCTAAACCATAAATAGCACATTTTATGATAAACATGTATATATTAATTTTGTGGTTCTTTAGAATCACATCACGAAGATAGCACGTGTAGAGATTCTGAGTGTGTAGTAGATAGAGAGAGAAAAAAAGGTATTTGAATTGATGGTCACATGTTGTTTGTGTCCAACTACTTGAAGGAAGCATTTCATAATCGCCTCTCTCTCATCCTCACTGCCTCTCTCGCCGCCTCTCTCACCGCCTCCCAACGTCCTCTCCTCCCATCATCCCCTCCCTCATCCTAGTCTTACCTTGATTTGGTTCTTCATCAAGATATATGTTGTTAGGATTCTTGTTCAGGGAGTTGTATGGTGATGTGATGAATTGTTGGTTTTGGTGTGGCGTTGTGGCTTTTGGGTTAGTTGTACTGATGGTTTTGATGAAGAGAGTTTGTTGATGGAGGTGACATGGATTTGATCTTCCTCACGTTCGGACTCTCAAAAACTAGAGATTGAAACCTCTCTCATAGGGTGAGCGGCTTTTTCGTATCTCTGGTTGATTGACTGTTTTGCTGATGTACCGTGACAGTTTAATTGGATTTTGAATTTGTTTCGACTCGAGTGATGCTCCTTTCAAGCTGGTTCTTTTTGGATCAAGCTTACACAGTTGGACCAATATGGATCAACTTCTGAGGTTATATTTTTAAAGTTCAATGGTTTCATCATTATTATCACAGAAATCTTGGAAGTTCTGTATATCAGATTGGTCGCCAGTTTTGTGCTCACTTGTTCAAAGTTCTGTCAATTTTTTACACATTCTTGTACGTACCGAGGCAAATGATTGGGTCTAGTCCTATAGTTTATATTTCTTATGTTTCGACTATTCCGAGTCAGGCAAAATTTCTATTTAGCTCTTTAAGTCCTCGGGTTGTACTTTTGGGCTTTGCCCTTCTATCAAAAAAAACAAGATAGCACGTGCATTTAAAATTATAAAAGGAAAAAATTGCAAATATAATCTACTCCATTTTGAGTGCTCTAAACATAAAATAAAATGAGAACACATCTTATTTCAACAACAGTACTATTGCAATAATAATAGTTGTTAGCTTCGAATGGATGTTACTTGTTGATGCTCGCAATGTTAATATTTTCTTTGAGGATAATTCTTATGCAAACATTAAGCCCCATTTCAAAAGTACCCGAGAAGTGACTATAACTAAAAGGAAGACATCTTCTAGTCTTGTTAAAAAAATACAAGTTGTACAAATATTATTCCTCACAATCCACTTATATAATTTGAACAATGCTACTGGAACATCATCGAGAACATCTTCAACCATAAAGACTATCTTGAAATGATTAAAGATTATCATAGCTGTGATGATAATGAGGTGTTTAATCGACCATCCAAGAAAATGAGATGTGATGCATCACAAATTCAAGAATGGCCTAAACTAAACAATGGTACAGAACTTCCATCGAACATGCCAAAAATGTTTAAGGCTAATATCTACGTCAAGGGTGGAACTCGTGTAGTGTTGGTCATGCAAAAGCATCTCTCGGACTCTGATGTCCAATGGAGAAAATTAATAATTCCTTTTATATGAATGTTTAAAGAACTTACCCAAGCTGAGAATATTTTTGGAGACAAAGGACAAGGATAATAGGTTGAATCATATAGAGATTTCGCTCTTGGACCCGCAACTAAATTCATGCACCATATCATTGCGTAATTGTTGAAACAAGGGACATGAACGTTATTTAGAAGTCTACATGTTGACCAAAAATTGGATCGCAATTGTTAAAAAGAATGGTTTAAAAGTTGGTGATGTAATTCAACTGTGGTCTTTTAGGATCAAGGGTCAACTGCACTTGGCCCTCATTGGTCAAGGGTAAATATTAAAACCACCTTCATATAAATCAAATTACACATGATTCAAGAATAATAAAATATATATTAAAATTTTAGTGTCATGTTTCTTTTATAATTGATTGATAATACTAAAAAATTGAAATACCAGTTGTCAAATCTCAGTTCCAAAGAAAATGATATTTCCTAGGGTACATATTTAAACTATTTAAATAAAAGTTATCCGATCTTGAGAAAAAATAGTATTGAAAGACATTTTAATGGTGATAGATAAAAAAACCTCAATATCATGATGTCATCTAAAACATAACCTACCAATGTCATGGCACCCATCGAGACGTTAAACTGAAGGAATGAAAAATGTTGGCGTTAATGTGATTAAGGTTGTAAATTAAAGATGAAAAATGAGGATGAAAAATGAGAAAGAATGATGAGGGTCATTTAAAAATGAACACTATAAATTTCTACGGAGTATGCGACGGATGAGTTGTGGGAGTTTAGCGACGGAATCCAAATACTTTTGACGGTCTACTAACAGATTTGTGACGGTGCGTTATAAAGTCATCGCAGGTCGTCACAAGTTTTTGATCTTTTGCAACATACTTGAAACGCATGTAAAGATTGTATAAATAGCATCTCTAACTCATATCAATATTGCTACACATTTGTGACGAGTTTGTAACACATTTATATATGTCTATCTAACAAAACCATCACAGATTTGTTACAAATGTGTTGCAAACAATTTTGATTTATTTTTGGGTGTTCTTGTAACGAGCTTCAGACATATTCGATACACTAGTTTCTCTGTCGTACAAGACCGTCACACTGTGTATCAAATTAAATCGTTACTAGTGTGTCACAAATGTTTCTCAACAGTTAAAAAACTATTATGCTATTTGTTTTTAATTTGTTGTGGTATTTGTGTTTATAACTTATCGTATGATTCCAATTGAAAACATTAACATTATGATTTACACTTATAACACACATAAATTTGAAAGTTTACATAACTTATTTTCCTTAACTAGAATTTTTTTTATGATCGAACCAAATATTAGGAATGTAGTATGGTCCACCTTCAGGATGATCCCAAACATCTTTATCAGTCATATATGTAAATCATTTGCATCAAGTTTCAACACATGTTGCCGATAACTATTCTGAAGCGACAAAACTTTTGACGTCCCAACCAAATGAACTAATAACAACTAAAGCATGAGAGCATGTTCTTGATATGATGTTTAGAACCCAGATCACATCTTTTCCACTATTAACATTTGCTATACCATTAATTTGATCAGTGTGTATAACTTGATAATTTTTTGCCAACTTTCAATTGGCAGCTATCTTTTCAATAATCATCGATGAGAACAAAGTAATAACATTATTAATTCTGAGACACGCTCACCCCAATATGTCCTACTATGATCATATGTCCATTTAAAAGTGTTCAAATTAGCAAACTAAAAACCAGTTACCATCTACTGAATTTTGTAGTTTCTCAATATATTAGTCACACTTCTCCGGCTGATGTGTATGAGTTACTTTTTCGAAATATTTGACAAATTGTTTTACGTTTGCAGCATTTTGTGCTAGTTGAAACACTTCTTATTTCAAACAGAGACGATGATGTGCTCTTGGAGGTGACCATTCTTCAGTACTAAGCAAAATTTGTGGCACTTCGGAGGAACCTATCAAACATACACCATCTGAAACAACGATACCTGATTTTAAGCAACCAATAAACCAAATCCCAACTGTCATTATTTTCATATTCAACTAACACATACGCCAATGACATTAAATTGTTATTTCCATAAAAAATCACCGCCATAATTAGTGTCCCATCGTAGTCACCAAGCATAGGTGTGGCACTCGACTAGTTCCTTCTCAAAATCGAGCAGTCTCCGCATAATCGGCTATGACCTGTCTCATGCTAGCTGGTGGTTTATTGAACATTGCCCCTCCAACTGTAGCATCCAACATCATCATGTCTAAATGTCTCATTCCGTCCAACAAATATGTAACATGCATATGCTCATCAGTATCTAAAGTACAACAACTTTGCTCCAATCCTCTGAACCTTTCCAGATACTCAAATAAAAGTTAATTCGGCCCTATTGAATAGTGGACAACTGTCTCTGGACTTGCAGAGCTCTCCCTGGTGGATGGTATTTCTCTAAAAAAACTCTTTGCATCTACTCCCATTAATAAATACTACCTGAACTCAAAGACAAAAACCAAGATTTTGCACTGTCAGTTAAACTCAATGGAAAAACATGTAATATAAACCTTTCCTCCGGAGCTGAGTTAGGCTTCAGTGTCTGGCAAATCCCATTAAACTCTTGTAGAGGTTAGTAACATTCTCTCTAGGCAGACCACCAAACTTGGGAAGATTATGTCCTACTCCTGTCATAAGCTCAAAGTTGTCCAGCTCCGGATCATGTTGGTTACACCACTGCTGATTATTGAGTCTTGGAGATATGAAATCTCTATAGGCGCCTCCCTGAAATTGTTGAGGTGTATACGGTTGATACTGCTGATGCTGAAATTGCGGCGGAGGCAAGTACCGTGGTGGATATGGATCACGTGGCATGTATGGATCTCTTTGGTTTTCACCTGTATCATCAACTGCGAGAAGTCAAAATATAACGCAAATAAAAATAAAAATTGAAAAACTAATTTGAAGTATAACTCCTAAATTAAAGTTGCTTTCCCGGCAACGATGCCAAAATTTTGACAGCGGGTCATTGTGCACTGCAAATCTTAATTTATAAACCTACTAAAAACTAGTACAACGATAAGTAGGGTCGAACCCAAGGGAAATTAATTTAGTCTAAGAGTTTGTAATACTAATTCTACTCCTAAAAGGGGGTTTCTGAGAGTTAATGATAACTAACAACTAAGGG
Organism: Sedum album; assembly: GCA_006409495.1. Taxonomy (NCBI): domain Eukaryota; kingdom Viridiplantae; phylum Streptophyta; class Magnoliopsida; order Saxifragales; family Crassulaceae; genus Sedum; species Sedum album. Next base: position 6,939 of record QZGG01001913.1, on the reverse strand, counting down.
TTTTATCAATAAAAAACACAGTTTAGGGAATCTCGTTGCAGCCAGTAGTCATAGACCAGACATGCATCAATCCAGTAAATTATAATTGTTCTAATTAGATACTCCCGCTAGGATTTTTACCTAATTTTAATTCTATCTTCTATTACCCGCTAGAGTCTCAAGAAGATGTAACAATTACCTAATTAAATCAACACAATAGTTCCACCACTAGGCTTTGCTACTATTACAATCCAAATTAAATATCACGCAATTGATATAAGCCTAATTTCACCGCTAGGCTAAGTCAAGCAAATAACAAAGCATGTAATAAATAACATGAACAGAACTCACTAAATTAAAACATGTTATTCAATGGTCTCATACAACGTTGCAACTAAATTCTCCAAATTGTAGGGAATTTAGCTACTCCTACAAAACATTAATCTAAAACTGAGTTTGAAGAGGAAAACACTTGGCTGGTGGCCGTCTAGGCTCTCCTTTCTCAATCAGGTTATAACCCTATTTATAATGCTGCTGAGATTTCTGAACTGTGTCGGGCCAAAGGGATCCGAGGACCCTTAAGGAATTAAAATAATTCTTCAGCTCCACAGAAATAATCTCTTCAGCGCTCATGACTGACGTCAGCGTGATGTCATCAAGCTGGAAATCAAACTCTTTCTTTGTCTTCGTGATCCGAATTCACCTAAAATGCTCCATTAGCGTGTAAAAGTTTCTTGGCAGTTCGAATATGCCTGAAATGCAAAACACTACGAAAAGGTAATATTTCACAAATAAAACATATACAATGCTCCATCAGGAGATAACCATGGTGTTTCTCGATCTCAATAATTTTCCACATATTTAATCGAGGAAAATATTTAAATTTAGTGAACCAATCGCATCATTTTCTATGTTTTTTGCATACCATAATGATTTGATCTTCGGTAATAGTACGAAATGTAAACTCAAATCTTTGTGATACTGAATAGTTCTGATATGCTTCTACTATATCTTCAATTATTTTGTAATACGTTCCAATGTTTACATTATTGAATATGGGTGTACTCATATAATTTGGTATGGTAGCATAATTAGCTAAACTATTTATATCATTCATACCTGGATAATGACTTATATGTTCTAGTTCAGACAAATTGGATCATGGACCTATGTAGGGACTCCAAAGATTTTTCAATTCATCTCTATCATATTCATCTGTAACTGGAATGGTTGCCCAAATCACCCATAGTCATGCGTACAAAATCACTGTGACTAAACGTCTTTGAATTCTCTACACTTAAGAAAAATGCGAATTATCAAGACAAGTAATTAATTGAAAAAATTAATAAATTAGAGAACATACCTAAAATTCTCCACATTCTTCAAGCTCACACTTTAGTTTATGTTTCCATTTATCAACTTAGTGGGTGTTATATAGAACAAAATTTTGATATTGACAATTAGAGGGTGAAACTGACAAGTCATATTAATTGATTTTTGTTAGCTTCTGACATTCATGAATGATAATGTGTTTATAATGACTCATGAGCTGCTCATAATAAAAATTTGAATTAATGTATAAGGATGAAATTTCAATATGTTCCACTATATTAAACGTATTATGTTATCCCATTGTATTGGCATAGAACTAGCATGTCAAGTTTCCATATGATTATATAAACCTATATATATGTTGTAATCGTAAGTTTGTAGTTTTAACAAAACCGAATAAATAACATTTAATTTATTCGAAAATATTAAGCATTTACTATGTTTATAATACAACAACTTGATGAAATGAAACCATACTATTTCTTTTCCATTGAGTTCTTCTTAACATAACTTGATGAATCCATTACTGTGGTGGTAGGCTTCTCCATCATCTCGTCATTAGGATTTTGTGCTTCCTCATCCACCACCTCGAAATTGTGTTAATGGTGTACCGACGGTTTGCACTGTTAAATCTACAAATGCTATTGACATGGTCAAAGCTGAAAACCCTTGTCAAGCAAGTAACGAACAAGATGATAATTTTTGTGTTGATACCATCAATACTATTGGACCATTGGAAGACGACAATTTAACGATGAGGACCTCACTAGAGATGATTTGGAAGTATATATTTCAGAATCCGACTACTTTTGTGTTATTTAGAAGAAGGGTGAAACCCAACCACATCGACTGAAGCGGCGACGGTTTCGGCTGACGCAGCGAGGACTGTAAGCGTCGAAATTTCTCGGGTGAAGATCGTATGTGAATGACAATCAGGACAGCAACGACCGTGTGAAGACCGGTTGCGGACGACATCGGCTGAAGCGGCAACGATTTCGGCGGAAGGCGACAGGCTTGTGTTTTTAAACTAACATCGGGGTTTGACTTCTGTCTCTGCACTTCATCGAGAAGGATAATGTAAATCTAAATCAACAAATCTTTATTTAACCCTACAACACAGATGCTTTTATAGAAGTTATGTTTATCGTACTGTGGATCCATATCTTACTGGTAACGCCCATGTAAATTGCAGGCAGTCTCATACATTAGGACATTACATGCCATTACGAATGAGACATTAGCCAAGTATTCTTACGCATCATTACATGGGTAGTGGTGGACAACCTCCATCTTGGCCTTTTGCTGCTTGAATGTGTTTGGGTCTTGTTTGTGTATTCAGTTATTGAGTTCAAGTGTGACCTTGGAATAGAGAAACGCTCATTTGAGGTTCAAAAATCTTGTTTTTTCATTTTTGTCTATGGCAATTGGTTTAGTAGTGCCGCTGTGGGTTCCTTGTTTGGTTATTTGGCTTACAAATTTGTAAGTCATTGATTTAACTCATTCATTGGTTTAAATACTCAGCATTAGAAGCAAAGTTGAGAGCAAAGTTGAGAGCAAAGTTGAGAGCAAAGTTGAGAGTTGTGAGCTTTTGTTCATGAGGAATTGAGAGCAGAATTGCAATATTGCATGATGAAATTATGGAGAAACTTTGGGTAACATTGAGAACGGAGTCACTTTGAAACTTTCGATAACATTTTGTTTCGAGTGTTTTATTTATTTATTTATTTCTCCCAATTGATATTTTGGAGAAACTTGGGATCTTAACATTTTAGTATAACTTGTTGAATTTTTCAAATTTATCGTGCAAGTTTATTTTTATTATTTAAGTTTAATATTTCATTTAGTTAATATAAATTATAATTAATTATTTAATTTGTACATATAAATTTTGCGACAAAATTAATTTGCAAATAAGTTGAGCCGGAGTAGCAACACTTTAAAAAAGTAGAGACGGCTTATAGACGGTCTTGTGACGAATAGGTTGCGACATCCTTGCGACTGAACTGTGACGAATTATTTGTGACGGTTTTGCTAATACTCAGCAGCAGAAGCAATTACGACGGATTAATTCGTCTCAAATTTTCAAACGCCATTTATGCAATGGATGGTCATATGTCATAAACAGGTTACAAACCCTTCATAATTGTGACACAATTACAACGCATTCCTTCTGTCGCATACATTACCAAAATTTGTAGAGCAAATCCAACCGCCAAATTAATTAAAAAACAACTTTAATCTCAACCATTGAATTATCAAATCAACGGTTTAGATTACATCATTATGTCTCACAAAATTTACGCATCTCTCAATTGGAGGTTTATGTTTATGTGGTTTATGAACCTTGATTTACAACCTATACATTAAAATTTATAAAACTCATAATAGTGATTATAGTTCATGATAATACAAAATGGTCCTCGCATTCACCATTTTGACTATATAAGTGTCATTCGAATGCAACTCCTCATCTTCTAAAGCAAGTAGTTCTTCAGAAAAATATTCGTTAGAAAGAGGGTATTCTTTGATCTCAATCAAGCAAGTAAATCTTAGCCATCACCTAAGCATAATTTAATAGGCATTGCTTCTAAACAAAATTATTGAAGGGTAATTATGAAGTCTGACTTTTATGGTGGATAAATGGTTTTGGGTGGGCTATTGCTGTAACTAGACCCGTCAAATGGATGGACGGGTGATAAATGGATGGATGATAAACGGTTGTCATCCGTTTAATCCGTTAAACTTAAATGGATTAAATGGATGGATTGTAAATGGATGACGGATTAATGGATAATCCATTTATCCGTTTACCATCCGTTTATCCGTTTACCATCCATGTCCATTTACCGTCCATTTATCCATTTATCATCCGTTTATCCGTTTATGAGTTAATTGTAAATGAATGGTAATAAGATAATAAACGGATGGTAAATGGACGCTAAATGGATAATGGTTCATCCGTCAATCCGTTTACCATCCGTTTATTAAACGGATGGTAAATGGATATGGTTAATCCGTTCCATCCATTTAATAAACGGATGGTAAACGGATATGATGACTTTATCCATTTAATTAAACGGATGGTTAATGGATTGAATTAAATGGACGGGTGATGGACACTAAACGGATATGGATAAATTTGACATGTCTAGCTGTAACTGGCTTTCAAGCCTAAAGCTGATATCAATATTAGATTATGGAGATTCACTTTATACACATATAAAGTGAAGAACTAAAGAAGGAAGCATGTAAAACACATTATGGATGATGGTTTGTAGACTGTAGTGTAGTGTCATCAGTTCTGTTATCTTTGTCACTCGACTTTTACTTCACTACTTCAAACAATATAAATATTGGAAATTTAGTTGTTGTGAACTATTAATATTTTCTTCACTTAATAAGTTAATTCAATAGACGATTTGAACTTGAGTAATCGTTCTAAACATAAATATTGATTTGAAAGTAACAAACCCTGAAATCAGAAAATTCTTTAAGAAGTAGAAATTTTAGAAAGCAACTCAAAAACTATATAATTCTGTAGAAATACATAGTCATTTGCATTACGCAAACTATGTCAAGCATTGACATTAATGCTATGTTTGGTTGCATGGAAAAATAGGTGGAAAAGAAAATTTAATGGAAAATATTAGAGTGTGTTCGGTTGTATCAACGAAATGAAAAAATAATAAAGAATATAATGTAAAATTTTCCTCTCAATTTTCATGGGAAAATTACTTTCTTTTATAATTCCCTTAAATTTTATTTCCACTATTTTTTTCAACATCCAAACGGAGGGTAAGAGAAATAGAAAAAAATCTTTGTGGGTAATAACTAATAAGAGCAGTCTCTTCTTATTTTTAATAAAATAATTTTTTTAATTGATTATTCTCCAGAGAAACATAGAGATTTTATTGTTATCGTTATTTACATAGTCAAGATCATTTATCTTGTAATATTAAATGCATTAGGTAGTGATTGTAATTCGTTATCAATAAACATTGTGGATTGTTTTTTAAAAGTTCAAGGTTCTTTATTAGTTAAATTTACTTCATTGATGCAATCTTAGGGCTTTTATGCATAAGGTGGTTAATGCAGATCAGTTCTGACTTCTGAGACTTGATCAGTCTAATACATAGTTATATACAGATGCAAAGAAATTCAACTTTTTGGTGAAAAATGAAGAATGCTTTTCTGTTAAATTCATACACTCCATGTATATGTCATATGAGGCAACGTATCTAACTTGAAGAAGAAGAAGAATCATGTAAGAAAATTGATAGTTAATAAACATCTAGAGAGAGGTCACCTCATATAATTAACAAGTAACATAAGTGGATGTATATACTTGTTTTGAGTCACTAAAAGTCATATTAGTTGTTTGAAAAAGTTACTAATTAGGTATTGCAGAGAAACATTAGCTACTTTGTGTGACAAGGCACGCGACCATCCAATGTTTTATATCATTTTGTACATCAGCATTCATTCGTCACATTAAAACCTAACCATTTTAGATCATCAGCCTTTGATCAGTCAGCGTTAAGCTGGTGTGATATGCAATACGTACGTTGAATAATTGTGTTTTTGGTGTCGGACATTTATTGGGCCGGGCCTCTCGGCCCATATAAGTTTCGCTAAAATCTGCACAAGAAACAGAACATGTTGCTTAAACCACTTGGTAGAAACTTGAAATCATTAGAATGGAATACTAGTCGAGTTGGTGGGTGCCCTGATATGCTTGTTGGCAAAAAATATCCCACTTGAATCAAAAAAGTAGGCATAATAAAACAGTGGACGGATGTCACCAATACGAAGACGATGCTTAAAATTAATTACAAGCATTATTTATTTTTATTTTAGGTATAAATAGGATATGCTTGTGATATAATTGAAAAACTCAGCCCCAAAGATAACACGTTTAAAGAAAAGAAAAAGGAATACTATCAGATATTTTTTTGATGGGTGGGTTTACAATTGAGTACAAGATATTGCATATTCATCTAGTACAACTAATACTTTGAAAGCACAAGTCATCTAGGCACTACCACCAATGAACTTCAATCATCCATCAATATCCAAGCAATCTTGCATCACTTCAAGCAATGAAGTCCAAAGGTCTCCTCTAACGGGGGAAGAAATGAGCATCCATAGAGCATCAAATCAACAGAAAGAATAAACAGCCTCCACACGCGCAGACGGAAGGAATGAAGAATCCTGGCCCTGGAGTTCCTTTGTCTGGTCCCTCAACCAATTTGAAGCGTTAGTTTTAGAATATGAGTAAACATTAAATATAAAGTAGGTTTTGTGTATTTGTACAGAGCATAAATAAATCATAAATTGATAATAATAAACGAATAAGATTAGACTTCAAAATTCAATTAATTCAAAATTTTATACAAGGGTAAAATAGAAATTTGAAAAATAAAACTAGTTAGGTCCTATTTTTCAGCTTGTAATCTCACTGAATTTTCTTAATAAAAAACCAAAAAAAAGTAGTTATATAATTCGTGAATAAGTCGATCGTGTTATAAATACACACTAATGATGGTTGTATGACTTTTGAGTTTCATGTCATTTCATATTCTTTGTAATGCCTATATAAAGATTTTGTATTATGTGAAAAGATCAATA